>OMLM01007198.1:171608-223474 GCA_900302695.1 Helostoma temminkii | reverse complement strand
TCAAGAAGAAAGCAGATTTAAAAAAAAAAAAAAAAAAAAAAAAAAAACAAAAACAAACTGAACCTGCAAATATAGGCTATTTGCATGTCTACAATACGAGTCAAGCATGTGTCCTGTCTCACTGACTGACGTTTTAGCCACGGGGTTCAAACTCACTCTTTTCAACCAAAATAGACACTTATCCAGTAGCATCCAGCTGTTATCAAAAAAATTGGGGATGTGGGGGCTAGTGGTGGTGTGGGTACCAAACAGAAACCAAAGGGAATCTCCAGTAGCTGCGTCATACTAAACTGTAAGAATCAAAATTGCATGCTTGTTCATAGATTGTGCATACAACAGAAGCAAATGAAGACTAGCAATTGCATTGGTGCAGCTATGTGCTGTCGCTAGAATCAACCAGGACAGAAATCAAAAATTTATCCTTTTAGAAAGAATGCTCACAATTTAGTTACATTTTGGCAGTATAGGGGTTTGTGTAGATGTCACGCGAATGTGGAACTTGTTGATCAATAAGTCAAAGTTCCACGAGAGTCATTGGTGCTTGTGAATGTTGTAATAAAAAAATTAAAAGAAAAACAAAAGTGAGAAAAGTGCATGTTACTTGAGTACATGTGACACACAAACCAAAAGGAACAAAATGGGAGTGGACACACGAACACATATGCAATGCAGAATCACAAAACCTGAACCCAATCCCATTTCCACTCCAGCCTTACAGTCACTCTGCACGTACTTGATACATATGCAGCATGTGCAGCCAATTCAACTTTTATTGTGTGTGGACACCACCGCCTGCCTTGCATGTAAAAACATCAAGGTAAAGAGTTACATTACACACATCTTGTTCTTTTCCTCAAGGTTCATTGAGCTGTTAAATGAAGTTTAAATGCAGCTCATCTACTTGTACAAACTGTTCCACTACTAAAGGTTGACTTTTTTTTGCTGTGTAGAAGATTACATTTTACAGGATACACCAATAGAAAACTCTATACACTTGAATTCAAGAAAAAGGGATTGTAACAAAAGGGTAATTTAAAAATTACAAACATCTAGACCATCAAACACACCAAGTTCAAAAGGCGCCACAGTTACAGAAATTCCTCAGCTTAGCCCTTGCAACCAAAATCAAGCTAGCAGCAGTTCAACAACATTTAATTTGAAGCATTAGAAACAAATTAAATCTAAAGGGGCAAACTGTAAAGAAAATTCCTAAATGACTTCCAACCCTTTTTGGCCGTCAGTGCCCTTCCTGGCTGATCCGGCCACCCCTCCCCACACATTCTGTATGCTCTGCATTGCGGTGGGAACGCCATCCCAAGTGTGCAAATGCACCAAGCACTTCCAGCTGGATTAACCTATAGCTCCACGCACAGAAGTAAGCAGCCAGGGTATGAGGTGGAGTGGGGGTTGGGGGTGGTATACATTCTCAAGTCCCAGTCTTTGATTTGTGAAGGGGGTGTGAGTGGGGTGTGGTGTTGGAGGGGACTAGCCCGGTTTCAGGCAACAAGGGCCCTCTCTGCCCTGTGGGGGTGGGGCCCTGTTGCCATGGACACGGACAAGTCCACTGACAGGAACATGTAGAGCAGGGTTAAAAAAATGGGAGGGAGGGGAGGGACAGGAGTGACTGGGGTTCACTCGTCATGTGATGACCAGGAGGAGGCCAGGCTCCTTATTTACTTTTAAAATGGACCCTACAAATACTGCCCCTTCCCTCGTTTCCCAGCTGACACCTATGGGCTGTGGGTGCATAGACGTGTACGGAAGCATGCACATGCATCAATTTTTAAAACTAAACCACACAAGACTCAACTGAAGCACCATGACACTGCACCATACCTTCTACATCTTTATTATCCAACCCTATGGAAACATTCAACATCAACACTTCCAGGAACCGTGTGGACATAGGATCTGTGCTCAACGCCCATCTACAGCCATTCACTATTCAGTATGCAGAGGTTCTGAATGACTGAACTCTACGCAGTCTGGTTTCCGCTGCCCTCTCAGACCTTATATGCACATTGTGCACCCATTAGGCTACATTCAACACTTGCATTTGGAGCGGCTGGAATTCTGACAGAATTCCAAACCAGTGATTTTAACAAATACTACTTTGCTTCTGCAAAGGCATATTTGTGTCTTTATGTTCCCAGCACACATTAATTCTCATATTTAAGAGAAAGCAAAAATACAATGGCATTATTGGAGCCTAAGAGAGGAAGAGTAGAAGGAACCTTTGCCTGCAGGCAGGGTGAAACAAGGGGCCACATTCATAATTCTCTGGCACCCTAAGTTCCTGTTCCAAATCCCCATTTTTGCAGGTGGGGCCTCACAGTGACCCCATGACCCAGAATTCTTGTAATAAAAGCAAGACGCCATACAGGCTACACGTTTTTTAAATCTACAATTAGAATAGGACCTGAAGGTTTATAGAACAGAACAATTGCAAACTTATGTGTGGGAAAAAAATAAAAATAAATAATTAAAATCTATGTCAGTGATACACCTTTGAACGCCTGTTTCTCTCTCGCCAACACACGTGCATGCATGCGCACACACACACACACACACATTTGGGGCCACTCCTCCTATAACCATGCTATTTTCTTTCTTCCTGTACATTTCACCAAGCGAGTATGTGCATGTGGGTATGGGCAAGCAATATTAATTTTGTTGAATTTATTCACCAAAGGGAGCATAATTTGACACAGCAACTTCACAATAATTATACTACTGCAAACCAGGTTGGCTCACTAAAGATTAAACATTTAACTAAATAATAAAAATAAAAATCTCAATTAGTCAAAAAAAAAAAAAAAACATTTTATGTGGCACAGCTGGTTCCATACTCTGCTAAAACCTACATCAAAAGTTAAAATATGCTTCGCATTTTTGGCAAATACTGTCGTTTTAACTAAAAAATAACTACAAGCCTACTGAGCGAATTACATTCTCAATTTAAAAAAAAAACGATACATTGTTATTGAGTGGGTGTCATTTAACAGAAAGCACGCCAGTTTTTCAGAAGTCAGGCAAAGTAAATGTAAATATGCATAAGATGACTAAATGATTTATAAGCAATGAAAATAATATCAGTGGAGAAACTGTTTTATGGAATTTTGTTGTGGTGTTAACACAAACAGTATATTTTCATGAGTCATTATTTTACAAGGCAGACGTTTTGCTAACCCAATAGAAATTATTTTACTGGGCATTTGACCACAGCGAGACTACAAATTCAGGGCAATGCGCGTAAAAAAAAAAAAGCTTTACATGAGGTATTATGGCCAGTATGAATCGCCACGCACTATGACACGTCACCCTACGTAGATCCATCTATATAAACCCCGAAACTATAGCTACACCACCTCGAGCCCTCTCTGTTGCACTTCCCCCTTCTCTACGGGGTTCAAAGGTTAAACCATGGTGATTGGCCAAGCCTCCAGCTGATATTTGCAGGCTGGAATGCAGAGAGAGGCCCCGATGTCCAAGTGTGTGTGTGTGGTGTGTATCCTATGCTCAGAAGACTGTTCCCATTGACTACTGCTATGTTCCATGTTGTAAGAGGAGGGCACGTTTGACTTTTTTGAAGTGTGGCTGAAACTCGACTCTGTTGCAGCCATAGCCAGCACAGCAGACTGTACTAAAAGACAGAACAACGTCACCAGTTTTTCGTGACCAGAAAATTTTGGAATAATATCTCAAGCTCTGACTTCAAGATCCCACGTAACTCACCTGGTTATTTATCCACGTTACTACCTACAGCCCGTGTGACGTTCACGTAGAAAATACATTTAGCATTAGGTTAAAATAATCCTTGCGTACTCCATTTTCACATTTTAACACTTTATAAATTTATTTAAGCCACGTATAATTGTTGAAGTCCAAGCTACGCTACACTTCGACATTTAGATTTGAAATATGCTTGTTGCTTTACGCAAAACAGCAGGTCATTCAATTAAACTGTAAAGAAACCACACCATGCAAATTACGTGTAGTGACTCTGAAAATCACTACACCAATTACCAAGCAAGCGCCATTTTAGTCTTATTAAAGAACACATTTTACAACCGAGTTGCGTCACAAACTAAAATAAGCACGAAATGACAAAAAGCACAAGTATTACCAGGTCTTCACCCCAAAATATGTTTGTGGTACCGTTTTTGGACATCACCATGTGAAACACGACACTACTGTGAGACTACGGGGATCTAACTATGAACCTTAGGGTTTTCCGTGACTTGGGCCTCAAACCTCCCATTCCACTCGCGTTTGGGAGTCCATCTCATGCAACAGCAGCACAATGTGCATGGGAGGGCGGAAGCGCAGGGCAGGCAGGGAGAATGACAGGCAGATCCTTCTTAAATGGACGACTCCACAAGGCCTATACGCCTCAAATCCAGCCTGCATATTCAGGCTTTACTAATCGCCTTGAGGTTGGAGCTCTAAATTATATCAACTACTATACGTACACAAACACACTAGTGAATGGGATAGCGACAAAATGCAGTCATGTGCTGGTTAAACCTAAATGCACGACGGTTTTAAGAGCACCTCACTATCATGGCGAGAGGACAGAGTGCACTACCGTATGCCCCTTTCATTTGACCCCAGAGCATTCTCACACACACAAAAAACACACCTCGTTTAACCAAAATTAAAATACACGACTAGTTAACGATGCTCAGCAGCAACATGAATGCGCACTTCCAGCACAATATCGTGTAGTGCTGGAAATGAAGAAGGAAATGTAGAAAATGGTGGAGTGAAAGGAAGAAAACACAAACTGGAGCTCCTATCAGTTTAACTAAGCATTATAGATGTAGCCACGACCTACCTTTGACGTTTAGGGACCGAGTGCTCCACTTCGAGAACTTTCCCATGAAGTTCAACTTTACCTAGAAAAACAAAAACAACTTTTTAAATTACATTAGTCATTTAACCTCTCAAACAGCCCTCTTACGTGCTTTTGGAAATATATTTAGGGGTCAGTGTTTACTACTCATTTTATGGAGTGTGCAAAAATCTAAACAGAGGTATGTAGGCATGGATATTTTCAGCATACTGTGATATTAGCAACGCGAGTTGCTGAAAGTGTGCGAGACACTAACAGCACGAGGACACAAATGAGCCAGACATTAGCTCAAATCGTTAAAGTATACGACTTTGACTAAACTGGTACGTGTCCTGTATGCACAGGCTTAACTTTAATTTAAAAGCAGAACGTGTGGCGAGGTGAATAATATACAAAAGCAAATGCTAGTGTGCCTTAGTTAGTTGGCCTACATTTGACCAACACAATTAAACCACCTGGTTTGTCAGCATGGGCGACATGGATTCACAATGTAGCGAGTTGTGGTCGCTGAAGAAGGCCTATACTTTGAAACCGGGATAAGAGTGCAAGTTCAAATTGAAACTGGTAAAAGCAACAACACACTACGGCCTGTGCTCCTAATCGTGCCAAAGTGGGTTGTGAGATAGACCCCACAATAAGGGTCACTTCACGGCGTGTACAGCCTGCTGTCTATGCGCCCCACTGCCCTGAACGGCACATAACATGCATTAGCAGAAAGCCTTAGTGTTCTCATCTTCATGATTGTGTTTACTCGACCATTTTATCAAGCTACAGACAGTGAAATCGCAAGAGCAGATTTTCACTCAGACCGTGAGCATCTATTTCTATGAACCCACAGTGTCAAAAGGCCATGTAAAGGTTGTGTGAGAGAAAGAATTGCTTGGATACACCTCCACCCTACAGGGTTATGTTAATTTCTCACAAGGGCCCTGAAGTAAAGACAATCTCCACACAATTGCAGCAGTTCGCGCGTCTTCCCATATATCACTTTTTTGCTCAATAATTCTCACCTGAAAGAACATCGATGGCCTTCATTGCAGCCTTCTCGTCTGGGCAATCCACAAACGCATAACCAGTTTTGACAAGAAATGGACCACTGTGCGGAATCTTCCACTGCTCAAAGATAGTTTCGAAGTCCTCTTCGCTCGCCTCTGCGCTCACGTTGCCAATGTATAGCTTATTCATGTTCTACACCGAAAAGGGACAATCTTTACGCCGAGGGAGTGATAGTTATTTGCTCTCACGGATGTGCGGTGTTTGGAGTAGCCTAAATCGCCTTTACTACTACCGAGTGGCTGTGGCGTGCTTCCCGGTCGTTCAAGCCACAGATAGATTTAAACTGGCAGTCTCACAGTGCGTTTGCGCTCCCTCGCCCCTCTGCCTCTATCGCGCAATAAATAAATGCTCAATTATTAATCTCGTGTCTCCAAACGATGGCGGGCTGGGTGAAAAGGAGGAGAAACTACTTTGTGTCTTCCTCCAAACCCCTTGGCAAAGAGACAGAGAATGTCACACACGGTAAGGCTGGCGCCCGCCTCTAAGTCTAGAGCCTAGAATAAGAAGAAGAAGAAGGGGGAGAAAAAAAAATCCTCTGCTATTCCGGCTTTTTTGAATGAGCCACGTGTTCAAACTACAAATCAGCCCACACGTGAGGAATCCCAATTGCTCAATTAAGTGTTTGGGATTGAGGAAAATTGTACGACAATCTGGGGTGGGGACAGCAGAGGGGAGTGGAGAAAAAAGGAGGGGAAGAGTGGATTGGTGTTGGGAAAAAACCTGGCGAGCTATGTGCGTAAAGGGATTCCGTGAGAACCCAGTGTATCTTTACTAAAATCACATTCGTGTGCCTTTCTCTGCAAACCCTCGATTCTCATTGGTCGGTTGAGGAATAGTAAAACGGCAGTGCGCTCACGCACGCTCACGACAGGGAGACGCTGATATTGCGGGGGCTAGTGCGCACGGCCGTGTTAAGTGCGCTGCACTGATGACACACTAGGAGGAAAAGGGGGTGGGGCCATTCATAAATGATGTTGTATTATATTGTTAAACTACAAAGTGGCCACATTTAATTTTCAGAATCTTGAATAGGGAGGGTCTTGTAGCGTCTGTGGGGCCCTCGCGCAATGTGGGAATGACACGTACTACTATCCAATTGACGGCATCCATCTTTTCCAACTAGAGTGGAGCCATGCCCTCCCTGATCCACAACTCAAAGTCCAACCGCAGGCCCGACTCGCACAAAATAATATTGAGGGGTTGTCTTTGGGCGAGATGGCTGCTGCCATTTTTCCAACTTTCAGGCCGTTTGGCGTAAGAAGGAAGCAATGGCCATGTGGAGAGTATGCACATGGCGAAGCCTCTCTGCTATACCTCCTACGATTTGCATTTAAGAGGGAGGGGTCTTCTACACCAAAGTTCCTCCAGTGTCCCATGTAACACACAACCCAAATTGAATCACGTGTAGAATACATGTCTGAAATATTACGCAACTGTCGATAATATCTTTTGTAAACCGTAGGCTAAGACAGATAGTTTACGCGTGGGTCTCTCTGCAGAGAATGGCCCTGTTTACAGGACTAACGGGTGGCTGAATCCATACCTGGTGATGGCACAGAGGCAGAGAAAGTGTCACAGCAAAGCTTGTACAAGTTTTTCAACATCAAAGATCCCACAGTTGAAATTAGTACATGAGGTCATGCATAATGAAATATCCAATATGATTATCTATCTATCTATCTATCTATCTATCTATCTATCTATCTATCTATCTATCTATCTATCTATCTATCTGTCTGTCTGTCTGTCTGTCTGTCTATTGACATGAAAATGGCTGTTGTATAACTTTTTAATAATTCACATTGATTCAAACTGGCTACAATTCACACCACATATAGAACAACTCATACATAACAGTTGTTTAAATTTAAGGATGCCCTGATGTATCTCCACACACAATCCAGAACATAACTGACACACACTGAGTGTGGACATGTAAACACATATGCAGACCCTGAGTCCAATGCTGCTGAGAAGCTGAATGTTAAAGTTTCATGTTACACATATACTGTATGATATCCATACATATTTTTCAGTTGCCAGTTTAAATAGGTACACCTAGCTAAAATTAATACAGTCTGATACAACAGTCCCATATTACATTTTATCTTCATGATATGTTTTATTTAAATAATTTTAGTTTAATTTTAACTGTCGTATCTTGTACTGAGAGAGGTTCAGTCTATGCATGTAAACGTCACAAAGATAAACTGCATTAGTTGTAAATCCCAACTGAGTGTATATATCTATATACTTTATGCACATATATGTGTTACCGTTCAGGGTTACATTTCAATCCCAATATCTTCAGATTGAAGATTTAGGCTACATACATATTTATATGTTCTCAGTGCACAGCCGTTGTAATAATATATGCTTTGAGATATGATCTGGACAGTATAAGGTAGCTGTCTGTTTTCTGGACCATGTGTGGGCATATGTAGGAGTATCATTTGAATTCCATAATTACATTTGAGTTGTCCTATATTGATTATGAGACACAAATCAAGAACAAATGAATGAACTGTAGCTAGTGGGCAAAATGTTTCAGATAGAGAGATAGGAAGCCAGGTACACACAGAGCAGCTCCAGCAGCATTAAGTATATTGGCATTGTCCTGTAAATGCAGCATATGATTATTATTTTTTACATGGCCTAAGGTTGGTGCGTCATTTTGAAAAGCTGTGTCAGAAAAGTGAGTTTAGGTGGGTGTAGCCTTCACTGCAGAGCTGCAATTGCCAGTGCAAAGAGCTGTGCTTTGAGCTGAAATGATAGCACTGTGTCCCTGTGGTGTTTGCTAATGAATAGGCCTAGGTGTGCATGCATGTAAAGCAGGTTACAAAGGGAGTGTTGGTTTAGTGGGCCCTTCAGCCACTGGCTCAGACTGGGGCCATGGCTGTCTCAGTGGGTTTACCCCAGTGCTGCTGAACAAACACACGGGGCTCTCTGATTGGTCGGGGAGGCTGTCCAATCACAGGGCTGCAGACCCGCCCCGTACTACTGCTGCTGGCTCGACCTCAACGCGCTCATTCATTGGCTCCTCGGCGAGACTATTCTATATGAATCAGCGCGCCAATTATGCATTTCTTCCCATGTTTCCTCTGCTGGGCTTTGTCATAACCCATAAAGATGTAACCAAACATGAGCCAGTGACCGAATCCGCGTCAGTTTTATACATGTTTTCAACTTTTCAGAACGTTTAAGGGTGTGTTTACATTCATGGTCCACTCATATAAATAGGTTAAATGAAAAGGGAATAAAAGAAAGTGTTTTGGAATCGCTTTTAGTTACTGCCTAATTACTTTTAATCTTTTAAAAATTTATTTCAACTTTCAACTTCGGAAGAGTTTCCAGTAACTTTTTACACAGTGGCTAGATCCATATAGGAGATCCCCCCTGTATGGTAACTTACAGGATATTTATTAAACCTGAGCCTTTTCCATTGGCCTAGTTAGACTCATACAATTTTTTATGACCTAGTTTATTTGACTTTAATGATTTCCAGCGCGAACGAAACAACGAAACGCACACACAAGGACTCAGGATAAATGTGCTCTGCCTGCTGGGAAGTTCCTTATAGACTGTACATTTGTGGCTTGAACGTATAGAGGCATCAGTCATGTGAGAGCTCTCTTCGGCTCTGTCGGTTTAAATGAACCGATGCATGGCTGCAGACTGTGTGTGTGGCTGCAGGCTTTGCAGGAGGAGTAGTGAATGTATCGCTGAGGAATGTACAGAAAGTCTCCCCGCCCCCAGTTTCAAGACTCTTCGCTATGGACACATTCCATAGGGGGAAACTGACATAAAGTTTCAGACTAGACTGCATCCTATGTGGGAAGATTTCTCCGGTTAATGTCAGTGTAGGAAAAGAACGGACAAAATCGATCAGGTTAAACATAGTCTGGGATATTTCTAGACAGAAAGAGAGAGAAAGAGAGGATGGGAGGCAGATTATTTAAGTAAAACGCAGCCTATAGCCCAACTTTGAGCTGTTGGCCTCACTCCAAGATATAGTCTACGTCGCCAAGCGCAAGACTCTTTTACAAACCCCTTTTAGACTACACTGAATCAAGGGATTCTGTTTTCCGGTGAGATTGCTTTATTTTTTTTACTTATTTAAAGCCGATTGAAATCTTTAACAGTGTTTTCTTTCCACTTGAGTTGGAACCATCAAATACACTGGCTGACCGCTTTGGACAGAGTCAGGGAACACGCCATGTTGGAGAGAGTCTGAAGCCTTACAGTAATATTAAATGCAAGGGATACAATGTGTTTATCGATGCTGAAGCAGCTTCCATTTGGTCCAGACAAGTGTTTTCTGTTCCTTTCACGTGCTTTCATGTAGGCTCCAAAACAAAAATTAGGATTTTTTTTCTTCCACAGATTCTCCTATGGTATGGGACCTTCATCTCATTAGAAAATGGCGGTGTGTTCCCCCTCAAAACGCATGTCAAGGGACGTGTCTTTTGAGCAGTAAATAACAAGTGAATGTTTGCTGGCAAAGTATTTTAAAGGCACATGTATTCCAGCTAATATCTCTGATATTTTAACTTTTACTAGAAGCTGTAGTCCTGTTTTGTCGTCACGTACACTTTTTTTGTCTCCAAACAAAACACAAATCCTGCAAATTAGCATGAAAAACTTCCCTCAATCTGGGTTCAAAGTAATAGAAAGGATTATTTAATTGTGAATATATTTTTATTGAAATAATTAGTCCCTCGTTTGGTTGAAAATAGTTTTAAAGGGCTGTTAATAGTATCCAAACACAGCTACCGTCATACTATGGATTTGCTTCGTAAGTGGCAACAATTATATCTAAATTACAAATGAATTATGTGTTTAATTGCAGATGATTTGATTGTTCACAGAGGGCATCACACACTGCGCAGTGTGTGAAAGAAATAGCCTTAAATTCTTATTTGCATTTATTTTTCATTGTTTCAACAAAAATGTAGTGTTTGTAATAAACATGTGTTGAATTTAAATTTTTTGGTGATGTTAAGGTAACTGTATTTTTATTATGGTGGACCATTTGATTGGATTAACACCACATGTTCATGCAGCACATACATCTGACGAAAATAAGTGTTTTCACACAGAGTCACATGAATATTTGCAGACTTTGTCATGCATTGCAGCTGTACTGTGTGGCCATTCCTTAGCATGAAGGTTTATCTGTCTTTTAGAAAAACATCTCTTCTGACTGCTTGTTTACTGGTTTTATTACTTTGACTGATTAGCTGCACTGTGTTTTATGCTGAGATTATTTCTCCTTTAACAGCTCAAAACAAACAGAAAACAGTTTTTTAAATTTGTTTTCCAAATGAAGGGAGAATCATGATTTGTTGCTTAATGTTTTTACATGTTTACATTATATTATGTTTATTGTAAAATAAAATGCATGATTTGGTGAATGTGGAGTGAAACGTATGGTGTTTTATATCTAATCAAGTTGGAAAGGTTCTGCAAAGTCTATATAAAATATAACTGCTATTTATTGTTTGTTAAAACTGACTTGAAGTTAAAGTGTTGCAGTCAATCACCTGTCAACTTGTTGATTTTGGTAGCTAATTTCTTAACAAAATACAAATAATTTTGATCTATTTTTACTACACTTTTTGAACCAGCAACCTTTTAACTATCAAGGCAGATCAGTGAACTTTTCTGCTGTCTGCTGGTTGACTGTTGAATTCTGACATGTACACATGTGTGATACATTGATCACAAGTTTCAGTTTCAAACTTGATGATAAAATATTTCATTATGCTGAGAACAATTTAACAGTTAGAAAAATCTGTTTATTTGTGGTGTTTTGGTACATTTTTATTTATTATACAAATAGAAACATGCATTTGGATCCCAGAAATCTCATTTTCAGAAAATATTTTGCATTCACTAAGAACAAGAACTTCACATAAGCCCAAACCAAAATGACAAAAAGGATTAGGTGATATTTCTTTTGGAACTGCTAAACAGTTTTTAATAGTTATTCCACCCACGTTTATTGCTCAGACGTGGGGAATTCAAGCCTACACCCCCCACTAGTCATCCTGCATTCAAACTATATAGAATATGCAGTTGCCTGTTAACCTTTGGACATTGCCTTGTATCTTACAGCTGTACCCTCCCACTTTTGTTCTGATCACAAATACATGATGTTCAAGATACAGGTTCTACTTGTATGGTGTAGACCTTGAACATGTTTGGTTCACTATCATAAAACACTGACCTTTACAGTAAAACTGTGTGCTAAAGTTGATGGGAAAACTGAGAAAAGATAGAAGTAGTAGTATTGAACTGCATGTGTTTGATTCCTGAGTACAAGGATGATTTGGTTCATCTTTTTTTTATTTTGTGAAGTAGAATGTGTGGACCACTTCCTTCGGGCAAATAGTTTACATTCCTCCTGATAGTGTCCTTTCCCTGAACCAGAAAATAATGTACTTATAATAATGTCCTTGTCTTTATGAATGTCTGGCTGAAGTTCTATACGTGTTATCACCATATGGAGTCTTAATATTAAACTAAAAGTTTGTAAATGGCCTCTGCCATGAAGCCTATGTCATTTCAGTAAATACAAATAAATTCCCACAACCTCACCTCGAACCATAGAATCAAGTTAATTATCTGCATCTTCATCAGTGAGTGCACCTGTTATAGAGTGAAAACAGCTAGAAAGTAACTGCGCAAGGCTTCAGATCAGGGGATAATATTTTATAAGTTACTTATTTCTTTCCGCAACCCTGTACAGATATATATGACTGAAAGCTACTGACTGAAGTTCATTCGACATACAAAGCAAAGGTGAGAATAAGCATCATATATAACATATATAACATCTGGCTAGGAGTCGATCTATATGGGCAAAGACCTCATACTTTGACCCTATTATCCTTCTAGCTACTGGTTACCTTGGTACCTTAAGAGTTATTCTTGAATCAGTGTGAATAAACGCATAACTCTGAGGGGCCCCATGACATGTCAGCAGTGATTATTAACCCCATGTGAATGAAGTGCCTTATTGTTGGGGCTAAGGTCTATAGATAAAGAATGTACCATTCCTTCAGGTGCATTTCTGTGATTAGCCACTCAGTTTTAAGACCTGTTTGCATCAGATATGAAAAGGTGTGTCTGTTTGGGACAAAAATAGATTCTAATGTTATGTTAATGCAATCTGTAAGGTTTTTCTACTTAAAAGAAATCTGGAGTTCTGTATCTTCACATAATGTATGCATTAGTTACTTTATAAAGAAATGTTCCACTAACATCTGAGGTGAATCATAGTCACATTAAAGAGAAGATATTTCTGTAATTTCAATGGTGAATCTTTTTGAGCAAAGCACTGTGGATATGTACTAAGAAATTATTTTGAACAAACAGTGTATTTACAGATTACTTTGAAATATTAATTTCATCTCTTACATGGGAACTTTGGAACTCAGACAATAAAACCACCTAATAAAAGCTTGGTCAAAATCCTTTGCATGTTTTCATTATTGTAGCCCGAATTAGACAAAACTGGGTATTTAGAGAATATATTGCGATATCAAAGAGCTACTTTAAATGTGTGTGAACATAAACTTTATCATGCACATCTTGGCTCTTGTCTTGTTCTGTGAAACACAGCTTGTTTTCCCACCTCACCCACTCAGCTTAAAGTATTAACTCCCACTTTTACAACCAAAGCTCAACTTCAATTTCATGCACATTAAGTCAGAAAAACACCTTACAAACTTTGGAGTTCTCATATATTTGTATTTCCATAAAAAGAAAAAAGAAAAGATATACATGATAATAAAACTGCGGAAAAACTCAACAAATGGCATCCTTGATTTTAAAAAAAATGACTGAATGTGTGCAAAGAACCAACCACTGACAGTGGAGTAACCCTTTATTTTACAGTCCCACTTAAACTGCTACTTACCAGTAAACCAGATTTGTTATCTTTACTGTGCATTTAGACTTTATTCTTAGAACGACTTACTTGACAGGTTGTAAAGTTAAGTGTCACCATTATTTTCTAAAACCTAGTCTTGCCCCATGATGACAAAGACCATGTTAACTGTGATTAACCCAATAAATCATAATGATTATTTAACAAAAAGAGATCACTACTGCAGAAAATGAAGAGAAAAGGATCGATTAATGTCTAAGAAAGAAGCAACAGTAAACAACAGTTGCTACGTTCTTTGCTCACACTCAAAGTGGATTCATCAAAAACACCTAAAAATTAAGACATCTACTGCATGTAAACAAGAACTGTCTCAAACAAGTGTTCTGCTGATTTAGACATGCTGGCTCAAAAGGTTTTCTTCTGAAAACACCTGAATCACATATCATCAATTATTGAAGTAAAGTTGAAAAGTTGAAAGAAGCAACTTAGTATCGTCCTGCAAAAAGAAAATGTAAAATTCATATTAGCACAGGTTTTAATTAGTAAAACACTAATACAGTCCATCAACTAGCTTTAACCAATGATTAATATACGTAAATGTATGAACATGCATCCTAACAGTAATATGATTTAATGTCTGCAGAACATGCAGGTTGCCAAGTTTTCTATTGTAGCATGTATCTCTCTTCACACTTACGTGGGCTGTAAGAGCGAGACCGTGAGCGAGACCTGTATCGACTGTAGTAGGGTGATGGAGAGCGCCTGCGACTGCAAAGAGACAAAGAAAACTGTATACACTTTCTCCTACAAAAGTAAAAGTACAAGACTGATGTACCCAAAAATTATTACTCACCTATACCTATAGTCATACTCGTCATATCTGTCGTAGCGGTCATAGCCACGGTCATAGTAAGAGTCTCTCCCCCTCCTGCTGCTGCCGCCACCACCACCACCACCACCACCTTCCACCACCATTACTGTTGAAACAAGAAATACGAGGCCATGACTGTAATATACATTTATGCTTATGAAGAATTTCTACTATGTGATGAATACTGAATACTTCCACACAGGAAGCTCAAATGTAGCATATACAGTGGCATTAGTGTTGAACTTACTGGGTTGGTCGACCCATGTAAATTCCTGGTGTAGGAGTATGGGGACGTTTGGTAATGGAGAAATCCACTCTGATGCGCCTTCCGTCCAGCTCCATGCCGTTGGCTCGCTCCATTGCCTAAGCAGCACAAACAATTGGACAAGACAAAAGATGTTATCAGACTAAACTGTAAGGTTTTTGGTAAAAACGATTAAATCTACAAAGGGTCACCTACATTACACACATTAATCCCCTGCTATGGGACACATGACTGTAGGCTGAGGGAGTTTGTGGCAAGGCAGACACCTAGTGGTGTAGTCATGTAATCACACCTACATAAAAACAAAATGTGGAGGACCTTTGAACCTACGTATATTACAACTATGAACACAATTTACTGAGCAATATGTAGTTGGTAATGATCATACCCAGATGTAGCACTTTTAGTAGTATCACATGGTTTTGCAGTGAACTAATCAAATGTCAGAGGCAACAATCACTGTTAGGACTAGACAGTTTCCATTACTTTATGCCATTATATAGTATTAAGACCCAAAGCCATGCCACTTTTCATTCTAGCCATCTAATTTGGGAATATTTTACACCTGGAGTCCAGATGAATGCAATTACCTACATCAAAAGAACAGAAAACAAATGAGTCTCTTGTTCCAGGATTCAAGATCGTTGGCCATCTGACCAATAAACAAAACCACAAACATCTCCCATACCTCTTTGGAATCCTCAAGTCTCTCGAAGTAAACGAAGGCAAAGCCACGGGAGCGTCCTGTGCGCTGGTCATACACCACATTGACCCCGGCCAGAGGACCATAGCGAGAAAACACCTCCCTCAGGTCACGCTCTGTAGTGTACAGGCTCAAGCCAAACACCCCCAAACACGTACTAGGGTCAGGGTTCGCCTGGAAGGGTCAACAATATAAGTCAGAGTTGATGTTGTGGCTTAAAGCATCTACTCTTCCAATGATTTGCATATTAAATTCATGCTGGATTTAGTATGCAAAACATGTTTCTTCTTGCACGTTACATATTTCACTGTGCAAACAGGCTACAGTTGCCTTTACAAGGCTCAAACACAGAATATAATACGATAAAGAAAACAGTTTACATTAATTCTATTAGCACTTATAAAACATCCTTAACATTTCTTGCTTCAGATAACTTTTTACTATGTAGGGAAAAACAAGTAAGGCAATTATTGAATTACTACTAGAAATAAAGAATCTAGTTAAAAAAACCCCAAACAAACTAAAAAACAAAAAAACAAAAAAAAAAACCCAATGGAATACAAAACATGCATTTCCCTCAAAACATCCCCCCACCTATTTAACAAATATACACATCTAGTTCATTATGTTAACCATTCATATTTTACTAGTTTTTCACATAATGAATCACATGTAGAACATTATAACTAATACATTAATTCATCCACATATTATGTTGATGCAACAATATGAACATACAGTAGCTTAAAAGTCTGATATATGTTTGAGTGTTGATAAAATGGTTAATGCTCTGGCCTTTGCCCTGGTGTTACAAAATTTACTAGTGATCTAACGTACTTTGCATGTCAAAACCAGTGTACTATATTAGTTGCTAATCCTGTATTACACAAGGAGCAGCACCTTTAAACCACATGCAAACATTTCACTGGTCTTTCTCAAAATATGTCAGAAGGTCCACATACCCTAACATCAGCGTCACTGCCATGACGGTATGTTTCTTTTGTCAAGTCGTGGCTCTGTAGTTATAATGAAAGGAGGGGAGTGTTAATAAAACAGGGTTATTAAATGTCATGTCAAAGTGGGTTCCTACAGAATTAACCACAATCATGTGAAAAACAACTTTATCACAATAATAACAAATTCACTTGCATTTGACTTATTTACAAGAGTTGAATGAGTCAATATATTCTGCTTGTCTACAACAAATACACATGGAAACATTTCAGAAGCACATTTAAGTTTCACTTCCTACAGGTGTTTAAATTAGTCTAACGTAAAAGTGCCTAAAAAATAAACACAAAATTCCAAACCGTGATACTTTTGAGAAACATTACATCCACATTTTTTTACTTTAGTTAGTTATAGTCATAGCTTCCTTCTGAAAAGGTGACACTAATAGGCTGTACAGTATATGCACATGTCCTAACTAATTACACACTGAGCCATGCAGTAAGCCCGCCTCTCCAGCAGTCTAAATGTTTAAAATGTCAGTACTGGCATCTCAAACGTGTGAGCAAACACAAAGTGTCTTTACGTTATAGCTCCATAGCCCCAAAAGTGCTTTGCCCTATATTCTGATCTCATCACACTCACCCTGCTCCCAGCATGGCGACGTCGGTTTGACATAGGGGAAGTGCTCTGGCTCCTCCTGCGGCGATATTCAGGGCTGTAGGAACGAGAGCGGGACTTTCTCCGATGGGAATAAGACCGAGAGCGTGAACGACTATAGCGGCGGTTTGAGTGCCGCCTAGAACGAGATCTGAAAAGAGGAGAAGTGTCATTGAATTTAACAGTACAACAAATGATCAAACTACAGATAACATTTAAGCCCAGACAATATAAAGAAGTTTAAAAGCATGCTAGAACTGAGTGACATACATGACAGCCCCTCAAGACCATTTTGTTGTTTGTAAAATGATTTGAGGTGTGTTTACAAAAAGGGATTAACGTACCCAGATTTTGACCGAGAGCGGGATCTGGACTGAGAGCATTTGGAGGCCCGTGATGGCCTCGGGGAGCCGGACCTGCTCTGCGACTTCAACCGAGCTGGACTCCCGCGATCCGACTTAGATGGGGAGCGTGACTCCTGTTGTCACAGCAGCATGTTAAAAACTTTCTCATGGACATATTCATTTATTTCTTTACACATAAACACAATCAAGCACAGAGTAGTGAGATGTAGTAGAGAGTAATGCACACATTCAGTACAGCTGTCTAAAATGTACAGCTTATGTACTGTGGAAGAAAGGGTTAGTGATCCTTTATCAATAAACAAATCTTTGGTTTACAGTATGGCATAATATTAATCATGTGTAACATATGTGCATGACAGGCCTATTTCCATGTCCACCTGGGCCATCAAAGGAAAAAAATTAATCATGCATTTTTATGTTACAGAAAGGGAGCATGGTAAAAAAAAGACATTGTATTTACTTAACCTAGGGACACATTCATTCTTCCAGATTCTTTACACGCTACTCCCTTCTCTCAGGATTTCTATCCTTCTTCATTCTTCTTTTTTCAGTTTTCTTATTTTCTGATTCCGGGTCTGTTTTTCATCTCTTCACCCAAATTGACACCAGTTTCATTTTAGCCATTACACTGCAAGTGCTTCTATCTGACACCATTCTTCCGTCACATTTCCTCCCTTTCCACTTCTACGTTCTGCTCTGTACATGTTTTCATTAGCCTTCTTTTATCTTGAAAATTTTCTTCATCATTCTTGGATAAAACTCTTCAAATCCTTCACGATCAATAACCTTAATGAAAAAAGAACATTCAATAAAATTAAGATCATATGTTTAATAAAATGTGAAAATTTTAAATGAAAAACACTGAATGCAGTACAGTTACACTGTTGCTACATTAAAACCTTATATTCTAGAAAATTACAGCAATTTAAGTTTACAAATGAATATGTGATAGCAGTATTTCAGTTTTCAGAGAGTGAAAACAGGGAAGAGTGGTTTAGGACTACGTTTAATACTCTCACTGGCCACTTCATTAAGTATACCTGTACAATCCAATACACTCCACCACCGACTATGACCTCAATAATAAACATATAATCTATACATGTTTTTTTTTCGACTGGTAAATAATAGCCTCGTAGGAGTATTATTTAGATTTGCTGTATTGCATAGCATTAGATGGTACAGTTGTACCTAATGAAGAGACCAAGGAATGTATAATGAACTGGCAACACAAGCCGAACAAAAACTCAAGTGTCCATTGTGCAATAATGGCTGCAGCTTTATCGCCAATAAATGTCTAAGCGAGTTAACTAGTTGTATACAAAAACGACGTAAACGCACAAGCACATTGTATGCTAGCGGTTACTAGACTGCTAGCTTCCGTTGTAGTTCATTTAACCCGAAATTGCTAACAGAGCGGAAATAGTTCCTGCCTAAAATACTTACTTTTACATAACTAAATACAGAACACGTCTCTGTCTCTCTACCAAGGGTAGCTCTAACCAAAGCAAGTGAAATCATCGTCGAGGTATTAATTTAGCATTAACGTTAGCTCACATACACATTAGCTAGTGGTTGTAGATGTGGTGGATTCTCTTTACTGGCAGCCACACGGACAAGAAGGAAGAAAGGAAGCAATTACATATATCATTCGATGTAACTACTTACCCGTCCTTCATAGTTTCCATCTTCAATGTCACTCATTGTTCAGTATATCTAATACAGCTACTTGTTCTGGCAGAAATAAGCAGTAGTGAAGTTTAACACAGTATTTTATTTTGGTCGGTTGTTAGCTGGAAGATGGCGCGAGAGGTGGACGGTATGTTTATGTACCGCAGAATCTGACGTCATCTCCCGTCTCCGCGCGAAAAAAAAAACTTGGCGTACGTGAACGTCTCATAACTTCAATGCTCGTCCGTCTTCAGCGGTAAAAGTAGAGAAATCTTAAAGGTAAATTCCATATGACACACAACAATACTTGTAGCTAATTTCATCTACTGCTCTCTATACACAGTATTGTTGCGTAATTTACTCTGTGATCGTGGCTGGTGTTTATAAAGTGACTTTTCTGCAAATTAACCGCATTTACTTTACCCGACAGCTGCTATGATCATGCACTGGAGTAAAAGTAGGAAATAGCGTAATCTAGAAATATAGAAGGCACAGTTCAGGTGAGTAAAAACTGCAGCAGTACAAGCAAGTAAAGTACTGGAGTAAGTTTATATTGTTTGTTTTTTGTCCCCATTATGAACTAAATTGTCATGTCAAGTATCCCAGTGTTTTGCAGCAGGGTCACTAAAACTTAACAGAATATGTACCTATACTACACAAAGTATTTTGTTTGCCCTACAATATGCAATATACGTTTTTCACAGCACTGTACAGAAATACATTGTTTAAAGATACCTTTTTTGGATATAATCAAATAAATATGAAATCATTATCCTGTGAGGCACACTGTTACAACAAATCCCAATGACACTCAGCACATTTATTCTGTGATATTAAATCATTTACTCTGATATAAACACTGATTTTTGAATAATGTCAATACTAAATGTATAGCACAGTAGCTGACAGACTTGGCACCTTTTTTTACTTTAATGTTCTGAATCATGGTACATTTATAGTATCTTTGGTACTCTCTGTAATCAGTCAAAACACGGTTCAACAAATTCAGTTTAGTGACCTCAAAATATTGCCCATATTCGTAAAAAGACAAAATCACCATGCTACTCAGGATCATGATAAGCAAATTGTGTTCCACCTCTGTACATGACAGGGTGGGCTATTACACCAAAGTTTCTCAAAGTTCTGTACTTGGAACAAGCAGGAAGCCTCAAAGAATATTGGATTCCAGAGCCTATCTGGATATCCTTAGAGTAAAAGTTGGATGTGCCTAGTATTTTAAGAAATTCTCTATAGAGTCACAGTGCAACACGAACCCTGAATATGTGTAAGCAGTAGGTCAAGCATCTTCACAGCACTGCAGGCTAAATACTGACCACACAGTACATTCAATCTGATCCAAATCTAAATAAAAAAAAATCTATTCACCAGGCAAGCTGAGCTTTGCACTGTCTTCAGATGGAGTGGGTGTTCTTTGGATTACCTCTTACATGTGAAGTATATAGTTTAATTATCCTAAGTGTGTATACTAGAAGCTGAAGAACAATTGTCTCCATACAGTATTCTGGCAACTGCACTGATATGTTGCTATTCATAACTATTATGGCTGTAATGTTTAGTACAGCATTTTGATGGGTGAAAATTGTTTTTTCAATTTAGCATTTTAAGTCGTTTTTATGGTAAAGCGTGAGATTCCGTTCAAGGAGTGTTTACAACTCTTTGCATTTGTCAAATACTACATTGTAAAAAAAAATGCTAAAATTGAAGCCAGAATAACATAACAGCAATGAAAATATAAACAAATAGTCTTGGATTACAAAAAAATAAATATCAGCATATGATAGGACAGAGTATGAAGAAGTCTGCCTCCTTTCTTCTGTGTTGGCTGAGCATTAAGTTGACATGCATCCCACATTTCATGTTTCTGGATGTCCATATCCCTCCCTATTGCTATTGTTTGCCTGATGTAGGTACATCAGTGGTAAATGCAGGGAAAGTGTGATGTGCTGAAAAGAAATTCTGTACACCTATTAAATCTACGCTACTTAATGTGGTCGATGCCTATTAAGGATGTGTGGATGAAGGCGTGACGTCCCTGGGTGGCCGCCAGGTGACTCCTTTTTTGAGGCTTTCTGTAAGGCAGCGGGAGCAGAGGCAAGGATGGCCCCTGCTGTGTGGGAGGTGTTAGTGGCGGAGGCATTGACCACCAATTCAATTTTTCCCTCCAGTTTGACCAGCCGCGTCAGAATGTCATCCAACAACACAGCTATAGTCCTCTTCAGATCAGCTGTGGGCATAAGACATGTGAGGAGAAAAATGTAAACACAAAGAAGAACATATATAAATCAGTGCAGGAGCAGGCGTTCTTCACAACAGTGTTCAACACCTATTGTATGTAACACACAATGTTTATATAACAGAAAGCAATTAGTAACTCCAGTAGTAACCCCCATATACTGAATAGTACTCATTGAATACTTACCATAACCAGCCATGGAGGTTCCCTGTGGCCCACCTGGTGCGTTGTGGTTCTCCTCTGTCAGTACCTTGACGTATCGACGACTGAGCTCTAGGATCTGCTCACGCAGCTCAGCACTGCTCTGATGGCGAGGCTGCTGTACAGTGTAGCGCAGCAGCATAAGTCCCCATGCCAGGCCAAATACTATTAGCAGCAGACTTAATTTCTGGGACATGTTCCTTCGCAGGAGTGCACCCAGCATGGTACTGGGAGTAAAGGAGAGGGGAGTTGAAGGGGCCTGGTCTGAGGGTCTTGTCTTGGGTGTGGAGAAACTAAAATATTTTTATAACTTCTGCAGGGAAATTGTCTTTTTACTGTCCTTATACACAGAGAGGTCAGAAGTCAAAGTCCACTACAAAGCATTTCTAAAGCTGATACTGAATCAGCCCTTCCCTCAAGTGAACTCCAGGATGACATGTGCTTGTCAAATATTCATACAGTTAAAGAAATCTCTCTAACCACTGAAGCATCCTGTTAACACCCTCAGAGGTGAGAAACTGTTAAGCAACAGCAGAAGCCAGAAAGTGGAACAAGAAAGAAGCTGACACCAACTAACACCAGTAGTTAGGGGTTTTTGGAAAGATGTTTTGATTTCAGGATGTTTAGCACCAAGACACCAGTGCGGGGTCGGCATTCAGGCAAGGTTCCACAGACACCGTTGACTGGAATAGAAAGGACAAGATAGAAGGAAAATGCATAATTAACAACAAGAAAGAAGCACACATTGCTGTCAACTTTTATAGATTATTTTAGCACAAAATTATTGACTCACTTTTAATTGTGCAATATCATGCATTAAGAATATAACACAACAAAGATTTTATCAAAAACAAATGTGTTTGCTGCTTTGGGTCACAGTGCACAATAGCTCAATCATTAACAAATCTTTTTCAGGCCTCTTAGCCCAGAAACCTGATTACCGGTTTGGATTTCATGGGACCCACTTTGCAGCTCCAGATCAGAAAGACAGTAATTGCCAGAGGAATAATTACTTCCCTAATTCCACCTCCATCATGTTTTACTGGACTGACAAATAGCCTGGAAGTGCAGCATGCACATGAAGGGGATATCTGGCAATGCTTTCTCAGCTTTCATAACTTTGTCACCAAGTTCATTCTCTGCACACTCTCTTGGGTGTGCACTGTCACTCTCTAGTGAGGTCAGAAAGGGGACAGTGACTACAGGAATTAATTATGAAAAGAAGGGTAACACAATCCATTTAGCAAAGCTTCCCAATCTCTATCCACACACACACACACACACACACACACACACACACACACACATACATGTGCCCTCTATGTGACCTGGTTTCTAATATATACGAGCATGCAAAATTGGGGAGAATAGAAAAAGTAAGGTTCAAAGACTAAAAGTAACAGATGAAACCATTCGGAAAGTAAAATGCATCATTCTGACTGACAACTATGTTACAAGAAGGAGGCTTAACCAGCCATTTCCATTGTGTAAACATTTTTTTCTTATTAGCTAACTAAAAGAAGCTGAAAAGTCTTTAAAATCACATCCAAAATATGAAAAATGTACAAATCCTTAAAGATCATGAAAGTATAGATAAGAGTATGCCATTTCATGTCTGGGGCAGAAACAGATAACTGTTCACGATGGTTTCCTGTGCTGCCCATTTGTCTTTCAACAGATTTGATCTATCTTAGGGTCAATGCTTGTTGACAGCCAGAGTAGCTGTGCTATTCAGACACTGTCATGTCACTCTATTCACAAGCCTGGTCATTATCCTTTGGAAAGGCACACAGTTTACTCTGCACATTCAGACAATGAATGTTCCACTTATTTAGAGAACTGTTTAAATATTGTGTTACTAGTGGGGAGATTGACAATGATAGGGCACACAGTCTGAGTCATAATAACTAATCTAGTGGTTAATTATTGACCACAGCAGCTGCGATTCAGCAGGTGGCAGACTCACAAATGGTTTAGTCAGCTGACCTGCAAACATCTCTATGTCAACAATAGATTAAAGTTATCAAAATGTCATTAACGTTAACTTATAAAGGCGCAAAGTGGGTCATAGTGACGAACCACGAAATGCAAATATGCGGATTCGCTGAATCAGTGATTTTATTAGTTACATTACTGACACTGTAAAGTGACACTGTGCCGACAAAGAAAGGCAATGAAAAATGCTTTAATTTCGTATAGACATTTAAACCCACCGTTAGGCAGAGTTTTTATAACTGTTGGTTAAGTTTTTAGGAGCTGTTAGCTGCCGCTCAAGCTCAGTTGAATCTGTTTTCAAATAACACTGCATGTTAGCTCGACACGTTAACGTTAGCTCGACAACGCTCAAACTTCAACACTTCAAACAGAAGGCAACGTTTAATCTACATATTTAGCAACTCTGAGGCATTTACACACCAGCATACTAGCTGAAAAACTATATTATAATTGAAAAAGGTATTACCAGGCTCTTCAGATGCGACTGTCAGCTCCAGCTGCTACCACTGACAACGTTTCAGAAAGATGCTTGTTTGGCAGGGGTGTAGTTGCTGCCACTGGGGAATGTCACAGACACACCGCTGTCTAGCAGTTATTTAACAAAGTTAGCTTCCGCTCTTCACGTTGAAGTTGTTGACGATGTTACCAGTCATTTCGGCTTCGCCCTCCACGATCTCGAAACGGAACAGGTTCTTATAATATACTAAACGAGAGCTAGAATTCTAAACATGCAACTGTGCTGACTGTCATGGTTCCCCTGAACGTCTACTGCGTGCGTCATTACTACGGCATTATGGGAAATGTATTCATACTGATTGTTCTCGCCCAAGCTAACTCGAGAGATTTGTCTAATGAAAATAGCAATAATATTAGTGCAGGTAAACCCTTAAGCCACAGACAATTATTGATTATGTCCATTAGGCCAGTTCATGAGTCACTAGTGTAGTTTGGCTTTAATAGTGTACCTTGATTCTCATCAAGCTACAAACCTGCTAACAGTAACTCTCGCCAGTTTTTTGGAGTTTACTGTTTTTTCTATATAAACCCCCCTTCTCTCTCTCTCTCTCTCTCTCTCTCTCTCTCTCTCTCTCTCTCGCTCTCTCTCTCTCTGTGTGTGTGTGTGTGTGTGTGTTATTTGCAGTTCAGTTTACGACCGTTAGAGGGACGTCTACCACCATATCCATGGCAACGTATACAGGTTCAGTAGTTATTTGATACGCAAAGACAAAATCTCACATCAATTTTGTATTTTTGACAATGGAAAACATAAGTCTCGGTAAATCCGCTTTAAAAGCAGTGGATGCCTACTGGGAGTACAGAAGGTTTGTCTCAGTATGTAGCTGCATAACTAACTTCGCGACTGTATAACTGTCCATAAAAACGCTGTTCACGCTAGCTACGTTTGGCCTTGGACGTCGGTTACCGCTAACGCTAAGCTAATCTCTACAGCATTTTCCATACATTTTGGGGAAGGTCACCAACATGGGGCATTTGCTAATGCTGGAGCTAATGTCACAGCTGAAGTATAGTACAAATGCTATAACATAATGCTTTTGCTATATGTTGTTTTGTGTTGGGTATTAGATATGTTCAGCTATTTTGTCAGCTGAAATCTTTGTTGTATTTAACTTAATGGAGGTTTGGCTTTTCAAGGATTGTGGGTGATGACGATCAAGACATACTGCTAACTCCAGAGCAATATGAGGAGTACAAAAGGAAAGTGCTTCCTCAACGTATGAAGAACAGGCTGTATGTGAGCTATGGGGTACCAGGAAGTATTGAGTGCAAACTCATTGGCCCTGAGACACAGTGCTTCTGTACACACAGGTAGTACATTCACATTAATCCATGACTCATTAAATCAGAGAACATTTTCCCTTACGCTTAGACACAGACAAATACATTTATGATTAATGTAATCTGGTCTAGGTACAAGCAACATAAGACAGATTTTGAAGTGGTTCCCTCTGAGCGACCCCTAAACCTACCATGCCAGGTAAGGGGATGTCACTGTCTTGCCTACCATTATGTTCCCCGGATTGGGCCCAATCCCGTTCGCTGCAGATGCAAACATTTACCTCAGGACCACAGTGAAGCGTTTGGCTATTTGTGCAAGAAGTGTGAGTCAAAAATCACTACATTTAATTCCAGCTGTAGTTCACTGTAGCCCAAATCTCACCAAATTAATCTTCAAGGTTATTTTTTACAGCAAAACTCTTTTTTTGTGATTCTGTCATTTCTGTCATTCAGGCAGTTCCTGTTCTGGATTCCAGAGTCCCTACAGTTGTGGATGTGGCCAGCCAAGCTCTGCTCACCTTACTCTGGTAAGTGGAGTCAGACTAATGCGAGACATACATTTAAAGCATTGTGATCATTTGGCTAAACATAATCTCTCAAATCACACTTTTTCTTTAATTTTATTGACAGGTTGAGACAAAACTAGAGAGAGAGGCACGTGGTCAGCCTATAGGCAGGGATATCCCTTATGCTGCCATGGGAGGATTGACGGGGTTCAGTTCTCTACTCGATGGCTATCTTGCACTGAACTCTAATGGTTCAGGTATCACACATGTAGCTGATTTTTTTTATAACTTAAAGTCATGTGGAACATCTTTCAACTGGACCAAATATTAACTCATTTCTCCCGTCAAACATTCCTTGATTCATGGTGATCAAGTCTTTGTCAGACTTTGGGAGAACCGTACAGGCGTGGGCAGTGCAGAGTGTGAAGAAAGTTCCCCTAAGAGGCATGTGAGGGCAGTAAAGAGCAACACAGCATCTGGAATGAATAAACAGTACTGCAGAGTTGGGATTCTTTAGGACAAAGTCTTGAGTAAAGGCCATGTGTGTGAACATGTTTTTATTTGATCTGCAGAGCCAAAAAAACAAAACAAAACAAAACACCTTATTGCTCAGAAATTGATCAGAAGCTTCCTCATTTATTCTGAAAACCATGGAAATTTAAGGAGTGACTGAATGTGCTCCATTTATTTTTAAAGGCATTTAGGTGTAATTAATTATGTATGACTTAGTATATTGTTGACTGATAACTATAATTTGGTATTAACTTTGCACACTCTGAGGTACTTAGAGTTTTTAATCTCACATTTAAATGTTTTGAACGTTTACTTTTTCAAACTGTTAGGTCTGCATGCAGCCATTGTTTCTCATTTCTTCCTTCTTTAAGGTTTATATATAATTTTATCTTTATTTGGGAAATGGGAGATAATAAACAAATTTCAGCGACTGCAGATGACACTTTAGTTTTAGCACCATCTGTGTTTCACATATTAGTATACCTGCTAGTGCACACAGCTTATTGTAGATTTTCAAAAAGCTTAATACCTGCTGAATACACAACATCCTCTACTGGCACCCATCACATCTGATTTCCATAATCTCTGCTGCATTTTTTTAGATCAAGACAGAGAAGATGTCTGACAGCAGCAAGCATCTGGACCTGTTTTCTGTAATAGAGACCAAATGCAGCATTCATCTGAATATTAATCTGTTAAACTGTTAACATTTCAAATGAATCACAGTTTCAATCTGTAACTTTTATTCTTGTTTAAAACTTAGGAACATTTTGATTGATTCACTGCTTCATTTTTTCCAGTGGAGTCTTCGTGAGTGTCGTGACACTGTGGCATAATCAACTGTCAGCAGCAGTAGTGATTAAACTCCACCTCACAGCCAAACAATTGACTGACAGTGTATTGATTCAATCACAGAGTGAGAGTGGGCAGCCATCAGTAGCACGATGATCCACATTTTCAATTTTGGTGCAGTTTTTTTAATTTTTAAGGCCTGAGACCTGAACAAATCACAGTTTCACAGAGCCTGAATAAACGTTAATACAAAATCAAGATGAAGCCCATGCCTTAGGAACTAAACCACGATTAGGAGATGTTATCTGTGTCATACTTGGTTCTCTGTAAATGTAAAAATAAGATATTGAAATTTGAATATGGAATTTAATTTTTTTTTCTTTTGCTTAAAACTGTTGGTCAACTGAAATATGCTGAAACACTAGGTCACATAAAACCTTTATTCAGTATGACAGAAGATGTGGTCATGGCCATTGTTAAATTCTTCATATTTCTCATATATTTGCCAACCAGTGCTATGACCATCCCACCCTCACTTTTATTTATTGAGGATTTCTAGTAATGCCTCATATTTGTGGACTGATAGATGTTCCATAAATTAGTCAGTTTACATATCTGAGGTTTATATGATTGATGTTCTCTTACGGAGAAAAAGTCGCCCACTCAACACGTCACCAAAATAACACCAGAACCATGGAGATACGTGCTCAGTGATGAGCACAGTTTTTAATTTGGAGATAGATGTACTGTCTCCGATTGATTAATCCCATTCCTCATGGCAGATCAGCAGTGATGAGAACTGATTTAATTCACTCCATTCAGTGAATGGAGAGTGAAGCAGGTCATGCTTTCTTCTCTGTTGGCCCACTTTCAAGCATCTTTAACCGAAATAAATATTTTTTATTGAAATGAGAATTCACTCCCACTCGATGTTCTCACTCTGAGGAAGTCAAACTGCATTAGCATCTGCACTGGCGCTGGTCAGTGCATCTCAAGTCAACTGTGTTGTAATGTGAGCAACATGGTGTGTGTATGTGTGTATGTGTAGTGAGATGAACAGGTGGTCTTGAGGGTATGGACGTAGGGCTATGCCTGGAGGACGGCATGGATGCACCTGGGTCTCTGCAGTCAAATGCCGAAGAAGAAGCAAGTGGAAAGGATCCCATCTGAAAGCTGACACAGATTCAGTGTGTATCTACGATGATCATGGTATCAGGTTGCCACAAGACGAAACGTGTACACACATGGACATTAAATCAATCGTGTTGTTACTCAGAAGAGCTTCGTTGATTACTAGAATCAAGCTTCCTCTCAAAATAAATACATAAACACACACACACCTGACCTGTTTCCCCTGCACAGAAGCAGTTGGTGGAGTGGGACGGGGGGAAGAGAGAGAAAGAGTTAAAACCCAGTTAATTAAGAGGTAAAAGCTTGACACATTAGTTCAGCACAATTACAGTCCGGGGTAATTGGCTCTCCACGGCAACCCTGTTAAGGAAGCTACAGGTAATTTCCTTTGGCCATTGGGTTAAAGGAATGACTACTACACTTCTCTTATCCCCATGGAAACCACACCCATCTTGACTGACAGATCCAACATTACAAATCAATCAGTGAGCACAGAAGATTAAATTGGCAATTATGGTGCAAGGAAACACTTAATTACCCCCGTGACAGTTAGGGTAAGCCCTGGAGACGAAGCACACGCTCCCATTATTTCCCCCACAGAGAGAAAATGAGGTAACAAAAAATTCCGGGGTACAGAGAGACACAACAGACTGACAGGTACTGACAAATAACCACATGCTTGCTCATGTTTCCTGCTCCCAGCTTTAAGAGCTGACTGTCCACTTGCTGTGTAATCCCACCTCATCAGCAAAGGGCTTCAGGGCTAGTATCTAGCTGGCAAACAAAGTGGAGTACTCATCTTTTAAAAGTTGATAGAGACAACAGAGCTAAAATAAATGTAATATTTGACTAACATGCATCATGTGCTATAGATGCAAGCAGTAACTTTACTCCATATGCTGCTTTTGTAAGTAGTTTGCTATCACATAGAAACAATTTACCAAAATTTTCAAATAGCATTAACTCAAATTTTTACAATTTCACATTGTCTTTCCTCCAAGAGTCCATTTCTGATTAGCAGAAGACTCAGCCTGTTTTTGTCTTATGTTCAAATTTACTTGAATAAAATCCAGCTTTCTCTGCTCCTAAAAAGAACAAAAAACCCATCACAACCCCCTAAAACTGAAGCACAATCTTACGTATGACTTTGACACATTGGATGTGTGTGCACTGCCTCTCTTTTGTGGTTGAAACTATGGGTAATTGACAGTGCAGCGACTTCAGAGAGACTCTGCTTTGATCCCCTCCAGTGTCGACACACGTGGGGAGGAGTCGTGAGAAATGGATTTTGGTTTTTCATAAATCAATGTGATAACGAACAGGCAGGGATGCTCAGTGGCTGGGGCTGACTGGGTTAAATCATTACTAATGTTTGACTAATAAAGGTCTGTTTAAACACATGTAGCCCTCACATGTATGATATGATGAAAATTTGACAGAAAGTAGTGTCACCTCTATTTATTTATCTCCTTTATGTATTGTCACAATGTAAACATTAGGTAAAAACTAAATAGTAACTGATCTGATAATGTCTGTGGAAGGGAGCCTGTGTGTTTTTGTTCAGCTCATCTTCACAGTGGACTCAGAACATGAAAACACAAGTATCTCTCTGTTATTTTATTATATTATAGTATATATTCTAGTATATTCATAAATCCTTTGAATATGCACAGTGTTCATGTCATTTTGTGTCTTCATGCCAGTTTAAGCTCCCCCAGTCATATTTGTGTCTGTTCTCATAATAGGTATAAATTAGCTTCATGCTCCACTTGAACATAAAGTAAAAAGTTCCTTAATTAACTGTATAACTTAAGTAAACTGGTTAAGCCTGTGTTCACACAAAGTTTTACTATGTTTCAAATCCTGCTGAATTATTTTGTAACACAGTAACACAGTCTGCTGCTGTTTGCCTTGAGATAACTGTCTTCCTCTACAGTCTGTGATCTATTCTACACAATTCTGTGTCTTCACACGGAGACACTCACTGCATCCCTTCAACTGGACTTCTCTGATTGTGTTTTCATTGTCTCGCTGGTCCATTAAACAACAACACTCGATCCCCGCTCCCTACATTGTTTTAATGCATTAAAAACATAGCCTGTTTTCTCTCCAGTCTTGATGCAAAGCTACAGTAAGCTAATCAGCTAATCACCACTTAATGCTCTGCAATAGAGTGAACAAGCATGTTTAAACTTTTGCTTTTAAAGTCAGGTGAAAGGAAAAATTTAGTTAAATGTCTGAATTGAGGTTAGTAAAATCTTTTAAATCTCAAGACTCAACCTGATTTTGATCCAATCCTAATTTAAATGCCTTAATTTTTTTTAAGTACAGGTGCAGTTAATCATTCTAACTTTGTCTGAATCACTGCTTATCTAATTCAGACTAATTCCTAATTACAATATTGTACTTATCAACATGTATAGTTTGTGATTGTGTGCTAAAATGTGTGTAACTGCTTAAGCTTACAGATATTCAGCATTATGCACTGCACCACCAGCTACCTGAGTAATGACATTAAATGTGGAAATGACTTCAATTTGCAGAATAAGTATCTGAACACCCCAATGACTGATTGACAGTCATGTGGAAAAATGTGTTCTTTCATGAATGCAGAACTGACGCATTCATTCACTTTCTAATGCATTAGCTGGCCTAATGCTTAAATCGTACATTTTCATTTGTTTGTGTTAAAATACATTAATTTCACCATAAACATAAAATCCTGTTAAGGGATTGAGAAATTGAATAGATATTTAAGGTTTTCCTGTTTGTTCTTTTTATTAAGGCCTACTATTTAAAATCAGACTGACATATTTAGACATTGCATCCACCATAACCTCTAAATTAGGGCAGCATGTAGTATGTCTGCCAACCCCAGTGTTAGTGGTTTATACCTACTTGTATTTACAACATATAGGAATTTGTTATTGTATTGGAAATAGCTATTAATTTAAAATATTTAAACTCATTATATACATTAAAAATAAGGGTGGCAATAATACTGATGAACAATATTTATATACATAAGATTAATTAGCATCTGAAGCCACTAATAACCAATACTCTCTGTAAGAGCTCAACAAACACAGCTTGTAACAACTTAACATGGACACGTCCAGACAGTTGTGATCAGGGCCCTTTGACATGGTTAAAAGTTGCATCAGGCTTTTAATATCAAATCCCAGTACTCTGACCTCCACACCTGAGTCGGATCAACCAGTCACAGCTTGGTGGCTTGACCTTGTGTTCATCTATCAATCAAAACATCCTACATGATGTTTCTCTTGACGTGACGTCTGTGTTGTCTTCACCCCAGGAACGGATGTGACTGAGACACATTTAACCACACACACACTCACGCAGATCACAGAAGACAGCGAGGAACATTGAGTGAAAAAGTCAAAACAGGTAAATTAAACACTGAGCCCTGAGCCTAGATAAGGTGATTCTTAAAGCAGTGGAGGTTTAATTAGAGTGATAGAAGAACAAATACGAAAATCACAAAGGACGTTCATTTCTTCTTATTTCTTCATTTAGCAGTTGCCAGCATTGTGCTTACTCTGAACTAAAAGAAGGGAAATACATGTGTTCTCCACGATGGTGTGTGGCTCAGTAATTTCTTGCACAGGCTGTCAATTAATGTTAAAGCCAAAATAAAGAAGACAAATTATGGACAAATGGTGGACATGCTTCTGTGAAGTGATGATAGCTAACAGCTCACAGAACTGAGAAGTAGAAATAAATTTTGGTTGTAGAGCAGTTGTGTAAAAAACATATATTAATGTTTATTTTATTCAAATTATTCTTCTTCTGTATTAAAATATAAAATAAAGTATATTTTGTATGTTTGTTCGATACCAGTGCAACATGCACAGGTAAAACATCTCCAGCATGAACCTAATATCAAAACCTTTTGACTTAAGTCACCTTCAGTTTGAAGCTGCAGCCCACATAGCCAAACAAGGGGCTGCCGATGCTCTAAGTAATAGTAGTGCTTGTAACAGATTGTCACCATAGTACAATACTGTACTCAAAAGCAGCAATTTAGATGTCAGAGTTGTGTGTAAAAATGGTGTAATAGCCGTGAATGCAACAAAGCTGTATGAGATTTAGCTTTTTTTTTTTCATTTGTCCTCCTAGTGGGTCTTATAGAGAAGATACAGACAGGCTGCTTGTCAGTATTCCTTCTACAGTTGTACACACTGTAAATTTGAAAAGTGTTATTCACAGAGGAAAATGACAGGCTTTTTCATCTTAACAATTCTTGTGAGAGAACTTATTGTCCAAACTGAGGCTGATGTGAGGAGGAGAAAACAAATTTGCATTTAAACAGCTTCATCTCCAAAGGACTTGTTCTGTACATAAATGATTTTTGGCCAAGCTTTTACCAAAAGGTGTTAAATTTAGAATTGTAATATGTAATTGTAACATTAGTTGTGGATATTCTGATTGGTGTAATTAATGCAAACAATCTGCACTGTACTGGAGATGATTGGTATCTATTTCTCTACAGACACTGACAGTGGGTAAAATTCTCCAGGGTTTTTTCAACCAATTTGAGCCACTAATGGCTAGTAGCACGCAGTGTAGCGGATGTGTTTTTTTAAATTTCAAAATATTGTCACTTGTGATGTTGAACTACATTTATCTGTTTTTAGGGAAAATGCAGTGATTCAGTCAGAGGAAACAACGTTGACATGTGTTTCCATGTTTATTTTTAAGCGCCTCTTTCTGAATATCTATTTGTTATTTGACTCCTGCTGGCAATGAGCTGTATGCTGTTTGAAAAGCTGAAGTGCATTCCTAAAGACATGGATTTGTCTGTGTGTTTGTGCGTCTTAATCCATTGTGTGGTGAGCTTATTTGGTTTGGGAATCATGCTCTATGTTGCTCAGTGTTTGAATTTCAGATTTTCAGACTGAAATCAAGAGCCTGCTAGGTCTGTGAGATTAAATCAAATAATACTGTTACTTTACAAGTCAACAGTGCACTATTTTGTTCAAAGCATGTGGAAATGGTGGACCATCTGTGACCATGGTCTGCAGCAGCATTAAGGTGATACAAAGTATGATGGATGGTTGGTCTATCATGTTGGTCCAGAATGGTAGATCTCAAGAACTACTAGTTAGATTGCTGTACAATTATGCACAGACTGTCATGTTATCCAGAAGATGAATTGTCATTGGTGATCTTTTGACCATGTCACAGTTCTCACTTGCAGAATGTATCTCAACATCTGTGTGTTGGATCAGTACATTTTGCACCACCAAGACTACTAACTAACAGTGGACATGATGATTTAAAGTCATGTTACACTATTACATTACATGTTTAAGCAAACGCCAACTGACCTCTCAACTTTTGTCTACTTTTTATATACATCTGTTTCATTCATACATCAGCTACTTACATAGGTGCAGGCTGTTTGCTTCAAAAGGTGTTATACCTACTGAAGTGAGTCAGTAAGCGTGCATGTATCTCCTGAAGAGGACTAGAAGCTCTAATTCCTGCCTGTGATCATCATGATTCAGACATGACTTTGCACTCCACGCTCTCTCACTCGTGTCTCATTCCTCATCTCCCTCGGAGCATCCTGTGTTATACAAAAAGCCCTCAACACATCCTCTGCACAACTTAAAAAGCAGCACTGCTGAAGAATGCTGATTTTGATAGATTATATGGCTGCGAGCTGGCATACAAAAGGATTCTGAATGGGAGGTAAATGAAGCACTTGGTGATACAGTTTCATTTGAAGTGCTATTTGGGTTTTCTTATTAAGGGGGTATCTTGGAGATTGGCCTCTTCTTTCGCTGACATGTCGCGATATTCACATTTAGGCCTTTTGTTCACATTGAGTCTCTTTTTCCATCCGATGGAATGAACTGCAAATCGAAATTACTGATTCAGTCAAACAGCATGCAAATAAAGCGGTTGCGAACATGTGAGTCTGTTTGAGATCTTTTTTATTCCAGATCACCCGAGACTCCCTTCATAGGAGCTTCTTTTGCTAAGAAGGTTTTCTATAGAAGATCCATTTGAACTTACCCACCATGTTACATCACTGCCATTCTTCTGGAACTTCAGATTAGCTTATTGATTCCATCATGCAGAAGAATCTCTACTTGACTTTATAATAATTCACCACCTTCTATCTCAGAGAAACCTATGCAAAAGCAAAACATCATGCATGTATGTACATGTATCTGTGCCAAACTTACAGTGACAGTCTGCAGCTGTTATTAATACAGTGTGTGTCAGACTGTGCAAGGTGCCTCTTTATATGTTACACACCTGCAGAGACATACAGTGTTGGTTATGTAACAATAAAGTGCATTTAAGTTACAAATAAATATCATTTTTATGTGCCCAGTAGAGCTTCTGTGGTAAACTTATATTTCTATAATGCAATTGCAGCAATATCCCTGTATTGTTCACACAGGGATGTGGCTGTCTTATGTGATTAATGTCCTAAAATGTAATTGACCACTTTCTATAAAACATACGACTTCATCTCTAATCCCTCACTGGCAACGAGGCTTATTAACTCACTCTATTTTTAGTTTGCATCGCTATGATAAATTAATGGAAACGGATTTTAAAAGGCACTAATAACAGCATCAGCGGTGACGTTCACATGAAGAAAGGGATACTTGACGCGTTTTCCTGCAGCGCGTGTGGCGCGCACAGATATAAAAACCCAGCGCGCACAAAGCGCCCAGATAAGAAGAAGAGACACCACAAGACAACGCGCAAATCTCCTTCTGCACTCTGGGAATTGTAAGTACCTAGATGTTTGATTTACACAACCGCTGGCATGGAATTATAAAAGTTGTCTAAAGTTTCTGTGTCTGACTTTGGTAACGCAGCTGCAAAAGTCTTTATTATTAGAGCTCTCGCACCAGTGACAGAGCTGGTTTTCTTCAACTACAAGAACATTCCTAGTGCAGTTTGGTTTCAAAGCTTAACACTGACTAATCTTATGTCATGAAATAGTAACAATTACCATAAAACGAAAATGGCAACTAACTGTTTTACTGTGCTCTGACAGATGCATCCTAACTTGGTGAGCTGGCTCGGGACTCTGGGGTTCCTTCTCTGGGCGCTGCTCTGCCTTGGCGCGCTGACAGAGGGATACCCGGTGAAACCGGAGAACCCCGGTGAGGACGCCCCGGCGGAGGAACTGGCCAAGTACTATTCAGCCTTGAGACACTACATCAACCTCATCACAAGGCAGAGGTAGGCGGACTAATTACACCTCTCAGTAAGAATAGAGCACAACAGAAGCGACTGAGCTCATTAGCAGAGCTGGAGTCAGTTTAATTTAAGGTTTCATTTAACATCAAGGACCACTTTCCAAGAATCTTTCTCAATGGAGAGTAATTATGTTCTGCATCCCACTGTATTTTAGTTCATCCTAACAGTTTCTACACATTTAAATCATGTAGTGAAACAACTGTCAGCTGGCAATTGAATATATTCTCCCAGAACAAATCCTTTTCCTGTATCCTTTAACACCGCCAGTTCCAAGCTGATGTGCGCAGGAAACCAGCAGGAATTTACTTGTTGGAGAGAGTCTGACTCTGGCAGGTCTGGTAGCAGCAAATTATTCCCTCTTACTTGCTGCAGAGCAGAGAACACCTGCTGCCTATTTACCAAATCTGTGGAGAAATGACTGCCACGGTCAGCGCGCCGTGTCAAATCACCCACAGTTTTCAGCTTTCTTCTGAATATCAGGGGGCTTGATGCCACCACAGGCATTCAGCCACCCGGGGACACAAACGCGCCACCGCCGCTTATCATCTGAGGGACAGAAAAGGAAATAAGACCACCTGCGATGCAACTCCTGTCTGTGCCTGCTGAGGTTGGGTCTGACTGCTTTCAGTATTCACTGAGCTGCAATCACACACATGACACTAGGACATGCAGAGTAACAGGTTCAGTGATTTATTTCAGCCAAGGTCTCCTGTTTTCCTCTGTGGTGTGTTTTGATTTGACAGCTACGCCCTTTCGATGCCCCGTCAGCCTGAGAGGGTGTTATCATCCTCTGTGTGTCTCTTTGTGTGTCTCAGGTATGGGAAGAGGTCCAGTCCTGAGATTCTGGACACACTGATCTCAGAGCTGTTGTTGAAGGAAAGCACAGACACGCTTCCACAGTCAAGGTATGCGTTTGTGTCAGTGTATGAGCACAGTTTTTCCTGTGTTTTCACAAGAAGCTGACCTGGACTTTTGCTCCTCTCTCGCCAGATATGACCCATCGTTGTGGTGATGATGTTATCAGTTTTGGCTCCACCTCACTGCCGTCCCGCCGCTGCTGACAGTCTGACCTCTACACATCTGTCGCTCCACACCCTCCTGCGCCAAATGACCACCCTGCCTCTATGATCCGCCACGTCTATTCACCCCCCTCCTCCTCCTTAGCCATCCAAGCTTAGCAGTCAACACTGCGTAGAGTATGTGCCATACAACTGTAAATAGTTTATTCAGAGGTATCATCTGTGAAACATTAAAGTGGGGGAGGGGCATGTTGATTGTAATGTATAATTGTGAATTAAACATTCATCGTTTGAAGAAATGTATGCATTTGCATTTGCTTGGTAGAATAGATGCACCACAATAGACTCACTTAACCTGGAAAATGTAACTAAGTTATTTGTTTTTTCTTTCAACTGGAGCAGCATTATCCGTTATGAATTATTCACCATGGGTCAGCCACTTAGATTAGAGAGAATTTACTTTCGTTTTTTATTTTTTTTACAAGTGGTTTCTGCACAAACCCTAGACACGGATGACTCGATGCCCTCCTTCAAGCCGAGATCAAGTCTGGACTTGCTGTGCCACACCTAAGCCCCTGAATGAAACTCTGATGTGACTGTATCCGCTCTGTGTGACCGCACAAAGGCCCAGGAAGAGTTAATATAGTCAGGAAACATCAGTCAGGTTGAAGCAGCCCATTGGGAAGACTGTCTAACAGCGCCCTCTTGTGGTCACAGGGATGAGCCGTCTAGCTACTCAAGCTAAATGAAGGGAGACATGGCGTTTCCAGAAGCATTATTGCAATTATTCGAGTGGTTAGCATGTCGCAACGTGATATCAAATCAGGCCTGGGAGCACAACTAAAGCAGTTAGGAGGCAGCGCTTCCTAACACACACTCTACAATAGAAATTAGATACAGGCCGGGAAACACTCAGAGGATGTGTGTGAGCAGAGAAGAGCGACTATTCATTGTTATAGTAACTATGTGTTTTAAATAACAGCACCTGGTCGTTGCCTTTCTGCTCACTCACTTACTCCCAGCTTAGGACTGGACTCTGTGTGTGAACGAGATACAAGTAAGTTGATAGATGAAAAATTCATGTGGTTAAAAGTTTGTGCGACTCAGTTAAATGAGACATGATGTGTGAGGAGACGTGAGTGTGATTTCATTTCCTGTATGGCCTTCAGAGAAGTGCTAGTAAGTGCTAGCAATTGTTATATTATATCATAAGACCAGCGCATTAACGGTATATTAAATCAGCTAGTGTAGTGTAGCTAGTGTCACAGTTGTGATACTCAACAGTGGATCTGAGTCACAACTGGCTTTTGGTATTACCATAAATTAAGGTATCTGTAAACAATCCCATCATGCCTTTCAACCTCTCAGCCTATGATGATGTTGTCTCACAGTCCTGTTCATGCTATAATATAATTAAATTAACATTCACTGAACCTGTTAAATATGTTTATGTGAATGAAGGAGTGTTACTGTAGAAATACTATATGCTACAATATTTTCACTTGGAGAGGGTCGGACCTCGATTGCTATTGGTCAGTGTTGTGTGACGTCAGGCGAGGAGGCGGGGCGTGGCGGTTTGATTGGCATCGTGTTCTCTGGTAGTCTGCAGCGGGACCAGGGCAGACAGCTCAGGGGGTCTTAATGTCCAACCGGGACGGTCGGTAGACTACCAGGAACTAACTCTCACCTTTTACAGGTAAGTGACGACTCGCGATCATATTTGCGACGGGAAGGCTTTGAATTGATTCATCGTCTGGCATTCACATGAGAGACAAAGACACTTTAGCGGGTTTGAGGTGCAGTAGAGTTTGACAGAAGGGGGATGTTGCCCCCTGTAGAACCCGCTCCGTTGCGAGGACAGTCTTTATTCGCAGACGGATCAGTTGGCTCTTGGGCGCCTATTGTGCAGTCCGACGTGTGCCTTCCCTTTTCCTGAATATCGTGAGGAAGGATACAGCGGATAGGTTGGAGTCGTAAGTGTGTGCACACCACAATGGCTCGGATGGGTAACAAAAAATGGCCGCACGTGTGGCAAGATCGGCGTGAATGTACAGCTGTCTGGTCAGAATAAACGGCGCAAGCGTTTGGCACGGATCTGGCGCACGGTTCAAGCGCACGTTATGTTGCGCACGGATGCGGCCAAGCGTCAGTACCGTAGCGTAGACCCATTCACGAGAAGGTATGATGAAAACCTGCAGGTTGTGGAGCTGACAGAATGAGGAGGCTGGGACGTGTTACGGTCCCGAAATGACAGGCTGCAACATCCACCAGCAGAAAGTGGTGGGTTTGAGAAAACCCACAGAGCGCGTTCTCCACACAGTCATATGCAGGTAGAACATTTTCTCTTTCGCTGTCTAGAAAAACTTTCACAACAAATGTCAACAAAGCTTTTTTTTAAAGGGGCTGATGCTCAGTGAAAACGGAGAAGGGGACCGGTAGCTTGGCACAGACCGGAGGCGCAGTCAGACGGTCCTATTGATTTTTATTTTTTGTCCTCCTCTGGAGATATATGAGCGCAACATCTAATAATAATGCACTAACACGATGTCAGAACCACTTTATGCGAGTACTTAATGGCCACCTAGATAATATAACCGGCCTCAGCTCTCACGGGGTCACTTGGCAAGGTTTAGAAGCTGTTTAGTGCCGCGCACGTGATGGGGGAAGACCATGCACATACGCAACATCCTTGGGGATCCTTCCTGGGATGGGTTTATTGGACACCACATAACTGAGTGGTGGGGTACTACAGAGCTTTTAAAGCAGACTTTTCGTCTTTCTCTTTTCCTTTCAATCTTATAATAAGCCATAATCAGATTTCTTGAATGTAAGACGAGAAACAAAAGGAGGAAGGGAAGGAGACAAAGACAGTTTAGTGCATTAGCGTAAATCTGTGGTCTCTGAGCAGCAGGGGTGTCCAGTAAATCTTTTGAGTCATGATCCAGGATGGCCTTTATTGTTCTGCTGAAGTAGGGTGAAGAAGCCACAGTTTTCAGTCCTCGCGTTCATGTCTCTTCATGGCTGTGAAGGTTAAACACAACCTACCGATGTTAGAATTTGGTGTCAGTGAGTCATCAGAGACCAAATCCAGCACTTAGAAGCTTCTACTTTTCCAATAAATAATACACGGCTATGGCAGGAAAACAAAACAAGGAAGGGGCAGAGCATGAGAGAGATAGAGAAAGTGACACACACCAACACACAGACTGTGACTCAAGGGGAGGCCATAGGGGAGGTTTGAGTCACTCAAATATCCCCTATGAGCAAAACATAAATCAGAAGGCTGTTTTCTACACACCTACAATCAGCCCTCCCTGCAGGTCAAGGCTGAGGTCAGTGTACTGTGATCACAAAACTGACCCCATAGTATAAATCAGAAGTCAAACGTATCAGTTGCTACCAGACATGTTAAGGCAGATGTCTTTGCTAGTTTCCTCTATGGCCTGTTAGTGCTGATTCACCAGATTTCTCCCAGTCCTAACGCCTTAAAGTGGCACACCACTGCAGACAAACTGTAAAATGATCTATGAGCATATAACTTAAACATAGAAACCAAATCTTCCACAATCTTCCATTGCATAAAAAGTGTTGGGAATTGGAAACATGACAGTATAAACATGTATGCGAGATAAAAAGCACACAGTGTTTTCTGTTGAAATCTAATCTGCCTCATCTGCCAAAGTCTCATTGGTTTTTACTGCGACTGCTCCAGCTACTGGAATAATATGCTAATGTAGTAAAGTAATTTAACCCTGATTCTGTGAAAGGAGATTCATGTTTTTGTAATTCGTGCCAGTATTACAAAATATGACAAGATGAAGTGAGAAAAAGGCAAGCTCACTTAGTTTCATGTCTTTCCTTATCTCTCCCTCTCCTCCTGTGCCCCACTCACGCAACATCTTCGACCATCCAGCGTCAATGTTTAAACTTTGCAGTTACGTTAAGTGCTGTTGCATCACTTCTTCCTCACCCATCTCCCCCCTCTCCACTAATGATCAGTAACAGGAGGCCGGGAAGAGAGATATACTGAAAAGAAGCAGGCGCAGCCATGTGGCGAGTTAGATTATGTCACGAGGTGCTCGTTATTAAGCTTGCAGCGCATTTGATGCAGAAGGGTTTTGATGAGCTGAAGGCGGATGTGTAATTATATCATTTCATGCTGCGTAGCGCATCACGGACATCCCACCAGCTGGAACATCACAGAAGGGGAGCATGAGGTCAGTTCAGGTGATGCAGGAAAAGTGCACTGACGCAACAGATGATGTGCTTGAGTTGAATGGTGGTAATTTAGCTGGCAGTGTCAGGTGGAGGGTACAGGTAAACACGAGTCAGCAGAGCGGTGGCTTGAAACTCAAACTCAAAGGTTGTGGTGGATTTGGAGAAACTGAACTGATTTATTTTGTGACAGCTGAAATTATAGAGTGCTAATCGGTTGGGAAAAAAAATACGTTACATATTTTGCGGATATTGATCTGCTATGACGACCATCTTGGTGGTAGCAGTGTAATCCTCTTATTGAAGGGCTGTGGTAACACATGGAGTGACCTACATACAGTTTGTCTGGAGATAGAGGGTGATGGGTGAGAGACTGGACAGGGTTCGTTACACACACATGTACTGTGAACTGTAATGTTCACTAGTACATTCAGCTTCTTGAATATCTTGTTCCCCCTAGCACTCATTGTGTCATACTGTTTGAGTGCTGCAGTGTCCACTAATTGCTGCCTCTGGAGTCAGCTGATGAAGTGACATCTGGATGTCCAGGCAGGACAGAGTTCACTGGTCTCTTTTGTGATTCTCAAGTCATCGAGAGGAACTGAGAGTGACGGCTGCTCTCAGAGCCCCGTGCCTCTAGCTCTGTGTGTGTCAGCAGGGACAGACTATATAGACATAAATTGAATGGCTTCTCCAGGATGGATGTCTTATGTGCCTGCTTCCATTTAGTAGTCTTTTTTTACCACAAGGGATGTAGCATTGTACTCCACTGGAGACTTATAAACTCACAGAATGTGCTCATTGAGACACTGAACCAGGGGCTGAGATTTCCTGCTAGCGTGACTAGAACTGGAGGAATTAAAAACTACCCAGACTGCTGCTGTTGGTCTGTGCTTTTAATGGCGTGCATATGCACACACGCACACAGTTACATGTGTGAGACAGCAACAATGTTTTGTACAAAAACAAACGCGCTGATCCTATAATCCCCTTCCATGAGCTGTCCATCATCTGAGTGCTTGGCAACCAGGGGCACTGAGGGCGCTTTTGCTAGTTCGTCCTTTCGTTGTCGCCCAGCCAATTGCAGCCAGCATTGCAAGTGACCACTTCCCCCAGAATGTGAAGAGGAGTGGACAGTGGCAGTGGCCACAGGACATCAGGGAAATCCTGATGCAAATAAGTGCATGCGCATTGCACAACCTCTCCACATTTATTCTGTGTAAAGCTAATTCTCAGAAAGCATTCACATAAAAAAATCAGTTCTCTCTTCCCTTCTCTCTCAGGACTCTATCACCTCTTCCATCTCTTCCCCTCTTGCCTCAAAACCTGATAGCTGTTTCCCACAGCTCTGTCTAATCTAATTCTTCGCTCTTTTGTTTCTTCTTCGTGACTCTTTAAGTGCATTTTATCTAGCCCATCCTCTGAAATGCTTACTCTCACTCTACCCCCCTTCATACATTCCTCTAGAAATCCTTTCCCAACATAGTTTTTCATTTTCTGATCAATTTTTGCTCCTCCTTCCTCATTCAGACGTTTGATTGGAGTGACTTTGCCTCTATTAACATTTTTCCAAGGGATATCTTTCACTTCCAATGAGCTTGTTAAGCTTGATCATAATCTGTGTTGCATAATACTGTATGTGGACTGGTCACTATTGCTTCCCCTCTCTTTATCTAATGGGTGAAAAACAGTATTGCAAAAAGGCCTAACTGCAAACCAGAGATTACTTGAGTTCTTCTCTTGGTTGTAACATTCCCTCTAAATGTTATGGGACTTGTACAACAAGTGTTTATGAGTAATGGCGTATTGTTCTGTGACTGATTGCAGGCATCCATTTTTTTCAGTCACACCATTTCATTGTTTTCTGCTGCCTTGCTTTTTCTAATGGTCCAGTTGACAAAGGCTATTCAGAGCAGTATGAATGGGTTTAGCACTGCCAGACATGGTTTTATCAGACACATGATGTTTTGAACAGTTTACAGTGTGGCAGGAGTCCTGTCCGTCTGCATTTATTTATTTAGAATAGAAACCGGAGAATAAAATGAGGAAATGGACTGTGTGTTGCTGCTGATACAGATAGAGTCAGTACAGCTGTGATAATTAGTCGATCAATAGATTACTACTTTGATAATGGTTTTGATAGTCAAACAGTAATTTCATGAGTGAAATACCAAACATTTGTGCCCAACTTCTCACATGTGAGGCACTGATGTATTTCTCAGTTGTGTATGAAAGAGACCTGAATATGTTTGGGTTTTAGACAGGTGACCAGACAAAGCATGACACATTTCAGGACAGGAACTTGTCACTAGTTTCTTTATAGACACAACAGACAAGTAGAAAATCTGCATATTAGTAATGAAAGTAAGTAAGTATTCACCTACTTGATTTTTTTGACGGTTTATTCTTGACCTTGGAATTTAGTTAACATCCCCAGCTCAAGGTCCATATGCTTGTTCTGAAGCTCTCAGCTGTTTCATCGTCTAGACCATCAGTGTATGGATACATTAATTGCTGTGCTGCAGCTGTAACTCCATAACTCCAATAATACAAATAAATCTGTAATTGGCTAATATTAGCAAATAATATTAACCTGTAATATTCCTAAAGCTCAACATGACAAACACTGTGTTGGTGCATTTGCGAGTAAAGGTGAGTGGTGATTCATTCAGGGAATGTGTGCATAGAATAGTGGTCATTTACTAGATTGGTGGCACTATGCCAGCTGATGATGCATCCTTGAACAGCTGGGGACATTGAATTGTCCTGGGTGACTCTGCATTGCTCTGAATGAACAGCCAGTCTGCAGATGTAGCTCTTATCTTGCAAGAGGCAGGGATGACATAGATAGATGAAACAGATAATCCATAAGGAAATAGAGGGAGGCCTTTAGTGTATATATCTGAATGATCAAATGTTCGTGAGGAACGATCAAAAGTAGTGTGCAGCAACGCAAGTACACATAAATATTAATTGCTCGTAAGGTTAAACCTCACTTCTCTCGTTCTCCAGGTCTTCGCAGTTGACTGATGAACAGCCAGTAAACCTGGGGTTGGGCTACACTGACTGGCACAGGTAAACACAAATCCCGTCACGTCTCTTCTTCAATGCAGACGCACTGGAGGCTTCAGAGAAAATGTTTTCTGCATACTGAGATTTTTTAGTTCAGTAGAAAAGCTGACAGTCTTTGAAGCTTGGATGCGCTGATCACTGCTCACTTTTCAGGAAGTAACGAAGCAGCTGGGTTTCTGTATGAGTCTTTAGGTCCATGTGGAATACAAGGCTGATACAACATGCTTAGTTTCTGTGTTTTTATATAACAAGTCTCAGTAGTGTGTGTATATTCACGTACTCCCTGTGTGTACTCCCCTATGTCGGGTACCAGTATTTTATTAGGGAGGATGTATAATCTGATATTCAAGTTCAAACTTGTTGGTTCTACACAAATCCTAAAGGCCTCCATGTGCTTTTACACAGTACTTTTTTACAGTACATACACTACATTTATGTACTGCAGGTGATCAGTTGTTTTCCTTAAATTTGTGCTGACTTCCCATGATGGCTTTCTTCTGTCCTAAGTACTTTGTTCTGTCCTCACATAGCTGCTGTGTCCCAGTCGCAATCTGTGTGAAGTCAACTCTTGTTAAGCAGGTTGATGTTCTAGAGGAAAGACTTGTGTCAGTAACAACAAACTACTCTCACATTGTAAATGCTGCAGTAGTTGCAGTGGGGTGTTAACATTGTAAATAATAGACAGTTGTGGCTGTTTGTTGTGTTACTTAAAGCCACACTAGGCAATATTTGGTACTGTTAACCTTGTAGAGATTCTGAACACTGGATATGATGAGCGAGGTAATAAGAGATTTCGTAATCCCATGCTTTTGTGGATGGATTAAAATCCCACATCCCCAGTTAGGGGAGGAGTTAACTGGTTGAGGATGGAGCGAGAGACGGGTGGATTAAAGTCTATATATCTTTGCTTTTTCTCAGGACTCTAGCAGGTTTGATGTTACAACAAATGGGAGGACAGCTAAAACATTCGACAACACTCGTTAGCAGCATTTTCTTGGTTTTTAGACATGCGAGCCATGCAATGTTTCTCCCTCAGCTGGTCTGGTTGAGACTTAAATATATCAGCAAGCACTGGATGGACAGCCATGTTAAGTCATCCACTGACCTCAGAAGACAATCACATGATAACTTTTACTAAAAGCAACACTACAGCCAAGTATAGTCTCTCAGAACAGCTAGCATGCTGTTGCTGCCTTTTTTTTCAAGACTGCCTAGATGCAAAATGTTCATGCATTTTATCCTGCGTGTAGCGATTATTATTATTTCCCTATAAAAAGAGGTGCTAAGTAAAAAGAAAACAAGGTTCCTACTAAAGTACTGCTCTGAGTATCTTGCCCAAAATTGGGCTTTTTTTTGCCTCAGGCACGGAGAAGCTCAAATTGCTGCTCCAAAAATGTGTATAATCCTGTCAGCGCCTCAAGTCTACAGAGTTAGCAAGATGTAAGGTTGTAAGGGCACGTTAGTTTAAGGATATATGGAGATGAAAGAAAAAAAACGTCAGGAAAAGATCCTATTAGGCTGAAACATTGCTGTTTTAACAAGGTGGACGACCGCTGAGGGCGAACGTCTGAGCCCAGTCTGTACTCTGACTTTCTGAAAGTTTCTCCACATCGCTGCAGTAGGGTGTCCACACCGTGTGTGAATGAGAAAGGAGGAAGAACAGAATTTAGTTTTGGGTTAATCCCCTTCAGTAACACTTATGTAAGGTTACTTACATAATGACAAGTTTGACTGGTGTGTATGTGTGTGTGTCAGAGTCTGTCTACACAAGGGGGGCAACTTGACTTTGGGTGGGGTGAGGGAAACAAGACAAGGGGTATTTGAGCAAGCTTTCAAGAGCAGGAGAGGATTGTGGGATTATGTGTGTATGTCATCATGGTGGGGGGGGCAAGGGGTAGGAAGAGAAGGTATTAAAGCCAGAGTGGAGGGAGGAACCTGGCAAACATTGAATGCATGTCCACATCTGTGTGCGCAATTCAGCTCTCTACCTCTCTCTGTCTCTGCATGTCTGTCTTTCTGAGCTCATCGTCACATCAGCCTCTCCGCATCTTCTTAACCTCTGCCGTTCCCCGTCCTCTCAGCTCATCTTTTCCTCCTTGTTTCTTAATAACTTCTGATCTTAATCCCAATCGTGTCGCTCTCTTTGTGTCTCATTGTTTCTCTCATTCTCTGTCCTCAATCCCCTGTCTCTCTCTGTCTCCTCCTCCCTCTCTCTTGTTTTTTGGGAGTTTAGAGGGTCAGCAGTGGCAAACACGAGGACTGGAGGACAGAAGATATAGTTTCAGAACTGCTAGTGGTTTACGTGTGGTTAGCCTTAGCATACTTGTGGCAGCAAGGAGGAGGCTTGGCGATGGTCACGGCTATGGAGGACGCCTGTCCCAATGGGGTAAAAGAGGAGGAGGTGACACCCCCGGGACAGCCTGGCATGGAGGAGCCCACAGCTGCGCGTTCCACCCAGGGAGCAGATGCGTCTGGAGGTGAGGAAAGGAGGATGTATTTAGATTTAGATGTAGAGAGAATTTGAGATAGACTCCTTGATAGAGGGGCTTTTAGGTTACTTTAGATTCAACTTTGTTGTCATTGTGCAGATACAAAGCCAATGAAAATACATTTGGCCTCTAACCAGCAGAGCAAACACATTTCACATATTTACATGTAAAGGCCAGATAGAGTAGATGTTTCATTCCTTCATTTATAATCAGAAGGTAGTATTACTAAAGTGAGCTTGCTCTAAATGTAGAGAAAAAGTGACAGTGGTTCCAAACCTGTAACATTAATGTCTGCTGTACACCCACAGTCATGTCAGATGAATTTAACTTCTTCAGCACCATCAGGCATGTTCCATTTGTTCAGCAATAATGTCAAGTACAAATTTGTATTTATATATGTTTTAATACAAATGTGAGTAAAATATGTATATTCATATATTTTATTATATTTAGGCTGATTCAATTATTTACATATTTATAAGAACAGGCATACAGAGTTATGAAAGCTCTGAACAAATCCATGACTTTTAATTACTAGTTATCTGATACTTTTAGCTATTTTAAATACTGAAGTAGCCTTTTAACCGGGCACTCAGTTTCAAATTAAAACTGAAAGTGGTTCTTATACTTTGTGAAGTGACTTTTATGTGCTCGTTTGAGATGATACTTCTGTGCCAGACAGTGGGAGCTCCTCTGATCTAGAACTTGTGAGATACAAAATAATAATACCACATATTATACAGGCTGCCAGGTCTTTTCTCTTGGGATTTGTCTTGCATTCCTGGAGAAACGTAGTTGGGAATTCTTAAGCAGAGAATCTGCATTGACATTCACAGCGCATTGTGCTTGTAGGTGTACATAGAAGTGATGGTTAGATAGGGCGGGATACTGCAGATAAACCAGTGGAGGAATCAGAAGCAGGTAAGAGGAGGATGATTCATTTTGTAGATGAATGAACCAGCTGAAAATAAAAACACACACACACTCTCCAGTGCATCTCCATGCAAGGCTTAACAAGACGTTGGTAGGTTGTATCTTCATGCCATATTTTGTGGGATTACGGAGACTTTAGGTAGGAGGATTTAGTTTATCTCCAGTCTCTAACTAGATGGAAAAGCATCTGATGGTTGCTGGTAGGGATGAGTAATGTACACATGAGTACACGTGGCGGGGGGCGGAGGATGAGCTGGGATAAGTAAACATACCAGTGGTCGAGTATGCAGTGACACAATGTGCTGACCAAGTGGCTAAAGGTCAGCAGAAAACTTGGATACAATGGGATGCAGCTGTGTGCGTTTATGTCGCTGTGTTTTTCAGATTGTGCTTTACTATGTTAAGTAGTTTTAATGTTGGACGTCTCTCTTTGAATTGCTTTTACATAAACAGGAGTTTACTCAAACTCCTACAAATTATATTTAAATATGATAATTCCAAGCACTGGAAAACACATTATTGTCCAAATTTCAGGGAACTGTACCATGTAAGTGTGAGTGACTGAGTGCACTGTAGTCAAGCTACTGTTTTAACGCTTGTTTATGCTCGAGCGAAGGCTTTTACTACAATTATGCTGTGTGGTCTCCATAGAGAAGAAATATAATTTTCCCATACACTAAATATGAATGTTGAGTTTCTGGGCTGTCGTGTATAAAATATAGTGCTGTATGCCTGTGCAGAGTTAAAAGTCTGCAGTGTAGTTTTTGACCTCACTCCCCTGTTTGTTCTTCCTTAGGAGTACCATAAATATTTAAGTAGCTTTGGTTTGTAATGCAGTGTCTGTGCTCTGTGGTTTTCAATCACAGTGAGGTATTCATAGTGAGACATACTGTAATTTTATCAAATTAATCAAACAACAGAAAATTGATTTTTGTGTGAGGCGTGAATAAAAAACCATACTGTTGATCTCCAGTATTTAGAGTGACAATTTTTGCACTGCAGACTACAATAGTAGAATTGAAACCACAAAGAACAGTAGGATTTCATTGTTAGTATTTTCCAGGCAGCGTTTTAGTATGTGTCACTATTTTAAATATAAGTATTCGAGAATGACATACAAGCGTAAGTCACAATGATTAATAATGTGCTTTGAGAACAAATTACAAGGAAATCATAGAGTGCATTGACTGTATACAGGTGCTGCTGACTGGACATATTTACTGTCCACACGTGTATAATGACACAGAGACACACATACTCACACACGTTCCCAGGGTTTTAAGTGTCTTAAATGGGCTTACATGGGCTTTGAGACCCTGGCATTAGGGCGTTAGCTGGCTGACACCTACAGTCCACACCTCTCGCTCTCCGTACGCAGTGAGCAGAACTCCACATTTTAATTTGTTGCAACTGACAAAATGTTAATTCTGGAAATCTGGATTTTACGTGCTTCACCATAATTTATATATTGTCTGTAGGCGCTCATAGGAATCTGGGGACTGAGCTTCATCTTTAAATGTTAGCTTTTTACAAATCATAAACTGTGCTTTTTCTGAACAGACCATAATTAATGGAGCTGTAATTACATTATTTTGGGGTAAGGTGCTGTGTGACTAGTGTTTACAACTGAATAAAGTGAAATGACTGCAATCGAGAAAGTCAAGGTCTCAAGTTGAGATGTTTTACAGGAGAAACTTTAACTACTGCTATATGATATTTGTAAAATCTATTGAATTATCACTTTGGCTAACATTTGCAAAAACTGTGTAAGAAGATAATTGGAGGATGCTACTGACCTTCTTAATCTCTGAAGCCATTGAAGTGTCTTTAACACCACTGTGTGATGTGTTTATACTATATACATATATGACTTATGTGACTTATATGACTTAGCTATTCATATCTATCTCTGTCTCTCTCTCTCTTTCTCTCTTTTTCTGTTTCTGTCTTTATCTCTGTCTCTCGCTCCATCCAACCAGCCATGCAGCAGGTGTTGGATAATCTGGGTGAGTTGCCCACCTCCACAGGCGCCAAAGACATCGACCTGCTTTTCCTGCGCGGCATCATGGAAAGTCCCATTGTACGCTCCCTGGCTAAGGTAGCACACACACATAGCTCGGGGTGAGCAGCAGTGAGCAGACTAACCGCTAGCCAAGTCTGAGCCCACCCGCAAACACCCCTTGCTTCCAGCAGTGCTGGGCTTGCTGTGACTCCGGTGTTTTAACTGTAAGAGAGCACTCTGTGCATTTGAACACAGAGAATTTGCACAAATACAAACATACTGCATGTTGTGCGCACGCCCCTTCACACTTACTCTAACACTCTGCTGTTTGAAACGTCCAGTGAGTTCAGTTTGAGGGCAGCTGTAGCTATTGCTAGAGAGGCTGCTGTCATGCTGCACCACAGGGCTGGAACCTGTAGAGAGTGTAGAGATGACAGATGACTAAACATCAACAAAACCTGCTTTGACTTTTAAGAGTGTAACACGAGGCAGACGATGGCTTGCTTATAGAACAAAAGGATCCCACAGCTCTGCACTGCATTCAGAATCCAGCAATCCATACCACACAACAAAAATGAGCTCCATTCTTGAGATGTGAAAGAAACTTCCCATCCCTGAGCTTCTCTGTCTCCCTCCAGGCTCACGAGCAGCTGGAGGAAGTGAAGCTGGAGGCGGTGCAGGACAACAACGTGGAGCTGGTGACAGAGATCCTGGGTGACATCAAAAACCTCAAGGTTAAGGACGACAGCGCGGCTGAACTGTCCAGGATCCTGCAGGAGCCACATTTCCAGGTGAGAAGATAAACACTGAAGCGCACGCGCGCGCGCACACACACAGCTTGCTAAACAACTTTTTAAACTACTTTTTAAAATCACATTATTGCAAAGTCTTTACATTTAATACCTCAGATTTGGGGAGGGTTCTGTTAGGAAGGACGTACAGCATAAAACCTGTGCCACATCGATGTGCGGACCATGCTCCTGACCATGGGGTAAACCAAAACAGGGAAAATAACTCGCATTAATATTAATTAATGTAAAATTTGATCACCTGTTGACAGTAGTTCTTATGCTTATGCTCTTATGCTGGAGTTTTTGGAATCAGTGTCATGAACTTTTTCAGAATATTTTGCAGCAATTTTGAATTGAATTTAATATTACTGTTTGTGTGTGAACTAGTAACTACCTGTTATTATTATCTTACAGCAAATGTTAACATCAGCCCATAGTAATGTTGACTGTAGTTACAGCAGCTGATACTGGATCCCGTCCTAATGCATCAGTAGAACACTAACCTCTATCCCCAGACCTACCAGAGGCATTATGGAGGCTACACCAATAGGAGTTAGACTTATGAACCCTGCACCAATCAGAAGTCTTTGTACTGTAAGCTGGAGGATAAGACCCTGTTGACCTACTGAGAGAGAGAGAGAGAGAGAGAGAGACAGGGTGGGAGGGCAAGGCTGGCTGGGGAGAAATTAGAGCGGGAATGAGGAAAACATATTGCATCACATGTTGAATGAATGAATTTATAGACTTGTTTTTTCTTACTTTGAGTAATGTCTGTCTGATGGTAAGATATTTTAGTACATAGTAGTACCAGTAGCCTCTAAAACTACAGGCTCCAGTGATTGTTTGTGGATAAGATACTTAACGAACCAAGAATTAATTGATTAGATCCGGATGCTATTAGTTATTTGTTTTTTTTAAACAGCTTTAAATGTTCAGCACATCTGGGTTTTCCAAGTTTGTTGTATAAAAACAACTTTATGTTCACATTTGTGTCTTAGAGGGCAAATGATAAAACTGTTTCAGACATTGCTGCATTGTAAATTAGAGAATAACTCAGTGTTGGTAGAGTCTTGTGCTCTGTTTTCTGGTCTCGAGTTGACAGTTTTTTGTTTGTTTGTTTGCTGTATTTTTTGGCCACAGGTGACAAAAAACGTTGTGTAACATGACTTAGTAATATCAGATGTACAGAAGTTTGCCAACATTGGTGAACATAAACACCAAAAGAATTAAGCCTGTAGCTGCAGGATACCTGGATGTATTGAATTAAGCACAGGTGCTTTGTATTGATTACTGCTGCTACTGAGAGAAAAAGCACATACTTTTCTTTCTCTTCACAACCTTTCACTTTGTCCTCGTCTTTTTCTTTCAGTCTCTTTTAGAGGCTCATGACATGGTGGCCTCAAAGTGCTATGAAGTCCCACCCCCAACTGAGATGACCAATGATGCAGCAGTGAACAGCGCTCTGATGCAGGCCGATGCTGTGCGCATGATTGGTATTCGCAAAAAGGCTGGAGAGCCACTGGTGAGCAGAAAAGGACAGTGTGTGTGTGTGTGTGTGTGTGTGTGTGTGTGTATGCATGTGAGAGACTATAGTATGCATTCTGTAAACCTCCT
>OMLM01007198.1:138786-162582 GCA_900302695.1 Helostoma temminkii | reverse complement strand
ATTGGTTTGGTCACTACAATTTTTCATTTTGTTACCATTATTATAAATGAGGGCTAATATTAGCTAGCACCTGACACTGCTCTGAGGTAGTTTTTTTCCCGAGTTGGTAAATAAAAAGTCATTTGAAGACTAGAAATGTTTTGAAAAACACAAAAATACCCATGAGTCTTGCATGATTGGATACACGTAGATCAGCTTGATGGTACTGATTTGCCTCAGTGTGGTGAAGCTCAAATTCTGTAGTCAAAGTCAGAATTACTACAACCCCAAGCACAACCCAAATGTCCACCAGATACAGCCACGTCACACTCTGGCTCAGTCACGGCTGCAGGAAGTCAGAAAGCCTGGCAGTTACTTGACTCCATTTTTACTGAGTTTTATTTTCGCCAGAGCAGCACACATCTCTAAAGCTGCGTACAGGGATTAAAATAAACCAAGTTCTACCATAAAGTGTTTGTGACCACTCTGATCACAAATCAGCTGATGGGAATGTCAGTTTTGCATCTATTTGGTCATAAACCAAATAAGTCAAAACTTGGTGACACATGTTTGGGATCCACTAAATCACTGAGATTCATGGTCATGAATCATAGGGGCCTTGGGACTGTAATGCATTCAACAGTTATTTTTATAAACAAACACTGAATAATAAATAAAGGTACTGGAACACAACTTAAATACCTGCTCATCACAAATGCGTACAACCAAGCAACTTCTGTGGCTAAAACAAAGCAAAGCAGCTCTGCGACAATTGGATCCCTCACTTCTTAAATACCTTTAGGGTATACATTGACACTGCAATGTCACGAAAACAAACAAAACACCTATGTAGCTGCACGTGGTGGACATGAAAGCTAATGCCTCGTTTCCTCAAGTCTGCCATTACTCTATTTGAAATTGTATTGTATAATTCACACAAGGTTTGGGCGATAAAATGATCAACTTTTATGAAAAGGTTTACACAGTATCTATAATAAGCTAGATAATTTTCAAATGATAAATATGTATGTTCTGCATCCGAGTCAACTCTATTGCATAATCATCCAATTAGACCACAGTAATAAAGCTGATACATGTAGGGCCACTATAAGGGAAACACATGATATTCGGATGAGGAAATTGTACTGAAGACAGGTGAGAAGCCTGCGACAACACGGCTTCGCCTGCACAGCCGGGCTCTACAGTGCTTTCTGCTTCATAGGACAGTACAAATTAGTTTGTGAACGTGAAATATAATTTGGGCACAATCAAAACAGTAAGTGGAAACTAATACGGTTAGTGATTACACATAATCCAGTTTTTCTATGCCAACACACAGAACGTTAAGCTAGCTATGAGCTAGTTAATGCCGAATATAACTGACTTTTGACTGGAGTTTAACACAGCCACCAATAGTGACCAGATTTTAGAGGACAAAACTGGAAATTTAACGCATTTAAAAAAAAGTGGCAGTCCATTAATGGTGCTAAACATATATATATATTTGTATATATAGAGATAGTTACTGATACAACTCATTGTGGAATAAATATATGTGATACAATTTTTGGCCATATAGCTGAGCCCTACTTCAGACTTAAGGCTAAACACATCAATCTCTGCAAATTTTATTTGTAAAAAAATCTTGAGGACAACACACCGGTATCACATGGCTGCAGGTGCTTGGGTGGAAACTGACTGATAAAGAATGACCTTCAAGGACAAAGAGATGCTTCAGGTTTATCTAGGAACAGAACTGGAAATTTATATCTGCTGAACCCAACAGAGCGCCATACATTTGTAAATCTGTCAAAAAAACAAAAACAAAAAACAGCTGTGTAGAAATATAATTACCAAAAGCAAAGAACACAAGAAACACCCAAACAAAAACCTTAGCTTTGTTGCTTCAAGTGGCACTGCGCTAATGGGTTAGTGAAGTTGGGGAGGTTTTACAGGACAACTCTGCAAAAAAACCGGGGACAGGAATCAGACTAAGGGCACAAGCGAAAAACAGCAAACAATATCACACACGTCTTATGTTACTGCACCTCACACAAGCCTGACGCATAACAGAAAACAGGATTAGTCTTTGCACCAGTGTGAACCATTTGTCTCCTAAAACTACAGTAGAGAAGGAGATCTCAACTGTACACTTGTTTAATTCAGGTTATTCAGTGAAAAGCTTAACATTAGTCGTGAGGTGGGTGATATTTAAACCAACAAATTATTAAAGATGCAATTATTAAAGCCTATTAATAAAGAGAAACACACCAAAATGAGAAGGCTTTACATATGAAGCAAATGAGTATAAATGTACTGGATGGATACAAGCCTGTACAATATTTCAAACCACACACTATGTACATTCACTGGGATTATTTGAAGCTATGAAAACAGGTTCTACTCTACAAGAGGTTTCTGTACGTCCGACATAGTTTCTCTACAAGAGACGGATGAGAGGCAAAGAGGAGAAACATTACTATACAGAGGACAATGGTTTGGAATAAAGTGATATATAGATTGTTGCTTCATTTGAAATTTTTTTTACTCCAAGACCATTAAAAAAAACAAAAAAACAAAACAGTTTATAGGCTGTTACACGTAGCGCAGTTTTTACCTCATCCTTTTTCAACCCTTAATTTAAACATACTTACTAATAAGAAAACCCGCCATCATGATAATAAAATTAGCTTATGATATGCCATTTATTTTACAACCAAGTCATTTCTAGAACCTGCTTGAACAAAGTTTTAGCTACTCTAAAATATAACGGAAAAACAGCCAAACTGAGGTGTGCACATGTCTGAGAAAATGTCCGCTGTTATGTTACCTGGGCTCCTGCTGCAGGTACTTTGAACGCCTTGCAGAGCACCATGGGCACCGTACAAACTTGTGAATGAGTGCCACATTCATCCAGGTGAATGTAATCATTTGTTAGTTTCATAAACATTCTCGATTGAGCTCAATATGATATGTATAATCTGTGGTGGCGTCACAAGACCTTGTATCAGTACGATTTCTTTTTATGCACGCATGCAGTCTTAAACAGGGCCTGTGAGATGTAAAACCTTCATGCTCACCTTCTCCTCTCACAGCACTTTGGCATCACATCTACAGCAAGCGGAGTGCTCAGTGAAACCTTACTGTCCACAGCAAATGGGTTCTCTAACTCTTGTCAGTTTGTTTTGCATAAAGCATCTTTCTCCCAAGTCACTGTGTAAAGGCATACCAACCACGCAACTTTAAGTTACACTCTTCCATTAACATTTAAAAGGCATCAGGATATTTCTGAAAGACAACATGCTGAATGCTGGTTGGCTAGATAGAATCCCTTGTGATCAGTAGACATGGCTATTTGAACGGTGACTGCATGGGCTGATGCTCTCAGACCTGTTTTGTGTTACACCAGTGCTTGGTGCCATTCTACCACCTGATATATATTCTAATGCTGAAACAGCGTCAAAGTTCATCCGTGTTTAGTGCAAACATAACATTGTCAAATTGGTGAGTTTTATCTCCAAGAAAAGCAATGTCACTCTGATCTGGTATTTTAAGGTGCTGGTATAGGTAAAACAAAGAAGCAGTAACAACAAGTACAAACCCATCTGCTAAAACGGCCCCTTTGTCACCGAGATAACCTTTCCACATGATGTCAGGAATCTTCTCTAGGACGACCTTAAACTAAAATACTTCACACCCAGGTGTCCCTCAGAGAGAGTCTGAAGACTAAACATTTGAATAAGTGAATAATGTAGATGCTTGTGGCAGCATTACAAACACATGCCTTCATACAAATTCACATTTCAGTACAGAGCCAACAACAGGCTTCACCTGACTTGTAAGATTCGCTAGATCTTCATCTACATTATAAAAATCTATTCATGCGGATTTAAACATGTATGTTTCAGGCTAATCTTCAGACGGGGGTTTTCTAGTTTAACTTACAGGCAACTGTAACAGTCTGACTAACAGCACCACTAGGTTACATTTACAATGCTTCCAGATGAACAATATGCAATGATCATGCCTGATGTGGGCTCTACATTTGTTGTTGTACTGCTCAGGTGGAAAACTAAGGTGTAAAGAAAGTCTCTTATTTCATTGGTGCATAGAATTAAAGGAAAGAAAAAAAGGGAAAGCTGTGTGTGAACAGAAACACACCTCAAGAATTTGGTCATACAGCTCAACACTCAAAACCACTAAAAAGGAAACACAAAAACACACACAAGCACATTCTCTCTTAAGCAAAACTATGAAAAATCACAACTACACAAACAGAGAAAGTTCACCACCATGCACGCCAAGCGTTTAAAACCTCTAATGTCAATGCAAGACTCAAACAATGCCAATTACATAGATAGCAGGGGTAATTATACAGAAATGGCCAGCAGTGTGATGTTACCATTACACTTAAACAGGTAACAAGAGGTAGAACACACGGCCATTTCCTTACAATTACACCAGTGTCACACAATATGGCCGAGCCTCCTGCTTCGCTTGAGGAACACGTATATAGAAGTCATACCAATGTCCTGCTATCAAAAGTGCATCCAAATTTACATGTTGTGAGACCAGCACCGATAAGAACAATATTGACATCATAAAAGTAAATATCAAGTACATGATTTTCAGAATGCCCCACAAACACAGTCAGTCGGATTTCTAGTTACTTTACAGGTAATGAGTTAAAAGAACAACACAGAGAGGTTGTCAGAGGGAGAGAAAAGATGCTCAAAAGGATGAAGCATCTTTTAGCATACAAGTAAAAAGCCTTGTGGACTAGTCCAGTGAGGATTTAAGGTGGTTTACAGTGAAAACTTCTAGCACCTAGAATCAAAATTTCCTTTTGTGCTTCAATGTCTTTAGATTATTAGTCATGTAAAAGTTTATAATCTTGTTTGGCTAAGAAAGATGGTGTGTTACAAAGGATATACCCATTTTTCAGGCTATAAAATCTACAACAATACAAACGACCACATAAATACTTCATCCCTTTAGAAAGGTATGAAGATGCTGATAAGCACTAAGAAACACTCCTAAATGCAATATGCTAAAAAAAAAACAAACAAACAAAAAAACCCTGATTATCTACCTCTATAAATGACGCAAATTTATGCGCGATACCGCACTGCTAAATCTCTTGGTTAAAAATTATGCATAGTTAGAAAACATAGACTACTCGCCTCCAATCACTACATGAACATTCGCCAGCTTAACTTGGCATTAAAACTTAGGTGGCATGTCAGGGGTTGTCTAGAATAATTATTAAGACTGTAACAGTCTTAGAAGGCAGGAGAATATTTGCATTTAAAATCTGTATACAAATACATTGGTGATTTTAACTTTGTGTGGGCCAGTCATTTAAAAAAATCTTTATATTTTCAGCAGCCTCCACTGAAAGCTTATTCAAAATATACCTTATTACCAACATTAATATATAGTATAAAGACTCACAAAAAGTCATTTGCATAAAACTCAAGCTTTGTGCAAAGACTGCTCCCGATTCCTGGAGCAAACACTAAAATTAAAGAGTTTTTTTAAGGGAATTTTGATCAGTCAAACTCTGACATGTATCTTTCACTCTACTGTCCCCAATGCCTGGACATTGAGACTCCTTACAATTATCCTGCGCTGACAAAGACACTGCAGAAAAAACTATACTCCTGTTATATACAGTAAAAATAGAAGTAGGGTTAATGTGTACAAAGGAAGAAATAAACAAGTATCACAAATGCCTAAATAGCTCAAACATGAGTCAGCCACATGCATATTCATTACAAAAACTGATTGAAATTAAAACACACTGCAAGAACAGAAGGGAACAAAAAAGATTTCATTAAGTTCCCCTTTGTTATTTTCTACATCAGGTGTCTCTTATCAACACGGCTCAGAGTACATTAAAAATGTGTCCTTGTTGGGAACCAGTCCCAATACACTATTTCTGGCATGGGAATTAGGTTACTGGTGCACCCTTTTCAGTTCAGACTGAAAAGTGAGACAAGAGGAAGATTAAAAATTGCTGTTCTTTACATTTCTATCTGAACACTACAAGCCCTCATCTAGAATAAAATGTTGGTTCAAGGGTTGATAAATCTGATGCAGAGAATGCTTTAGCAAGCTGTCACCAGATTTGGCAGAAAATTGTCATCAGTGTCACTCACAGACAAATACTGAGAACCCAGCAGATGTGGGTCAAACAATTCATAGTTTTACATAGTGACAACGGAAAAGTGGTGTCAAATGGCACTTTTCATCACATAGTGCCCTATGTGAAAATCACACACAACCCTCAATATATTAAGTACTGTTGTCCTGATTGAAGTACCCATTCTAGTCAGTGCACTTTGCTTTGATTGGCTGATAAATAATGTTCATCAGAGGAGAATATCATCAGGCATATTAACAGTCAATGGACCCCGTCATCTTTTGATGTCTTCTGTCAAGCACCAAGACCCTTACAAAACAATAAAAACAAGAGGAGCTGAATGGCTCCTTTTAAATTAAAAATTACCCCACGGTATAATGTTACTGCCCACTAGTTTAGAAATGGCAGATTTCATCCATCAGTGTACAAACTTTACTTTCTCCTCTTAGATTTTGCAACACATTGCCCTACAACAAATACAAATACATATTAATGCGCAACATGTAAATAAAACCCCCCGAAGCTCGATCCCCATGACAGAGGGAGTCTTTTGCATCTTACAATCTAATAGCTGGCTTGGTTTTTTGTGGGTCAGGGGCTGAAGTTCAACTGTAGACATACAGGTAACTGACTGGTTTGTAAAGTAGGGAGAGCATGGTGTGAAACCACTGTGATGCGATTTAAAACTGACAGTGAGATGGGGAGGGGTAGTGTGTTCTATCAGTGGGGTCTCACCCACGCCAACCTGGGTCGTATGCTCTTAAGCAAAGTACATGGTGCGCAGGGTATCCTGGTGGATCTGAACGGCCTTGGCCAATGCCTGGTGGTCGCGCCCATTGCTCTGGCCTGATGTGTGACTGCCCTCAGCACTGAAATGAAATAGTTTAAAGGGTACAGAACCATTAAAACTGTCTGATTATTGTGTCTGATTCTCATCACCATTTTGATATATATTCGAGTTACCAGAAAATGTCCACATAGCTTCGAAAAAATTGCTTCTCCTTACCTGTCGTGTTCTTTGTCCACCAAATGATAACGAGCACGGAAAGCCACCAAATGGGCGTAGTAGGCTGGTGCTGGGATGGAAACTGAACGGGTGCAGCGCACATAGGTGTGGCATAGCTGGTAGGTGAGGACCTGGAGTTCATCTGATGAAAAGTGGTTATCGTCCCAGAGCACATGGTAGTGAGACGGCCTGCTGGTTCCCTGCACAGAGTGAAAAGAGACGACAAGTGTTGCTTTGGGTGCACTGTTCCATTCTGTTCCCGTGTATGATCAAAATGATCAATTACGAGCCTAAATTTGTGTTCCTCTTTTGAAAATACTACAATTAATACCATTACTTATATTACAGTTGATGGTAATTCAGTTCTCACCTGAATGCCAGCGTGACTGCAAAGGTAGAAGTCAAACTCTGATGGATGAGTAATTTTGGTGTCCACTGTTGTGCCTGCAGGAATGTTACCACTTTTCCCAACCTGCAGAAATTTCCACAAAAATGTGGCCATTAAATTAAATGCCATTATCATCACATTATTTAGGATTACCTATATCCTAAATAGGAGGCGATGTGTGGAAAGCTACACCAACACTTCTAATCTGTATTCAATCAAAATTCAATCCATGATAATGATTAAATACTGACCCTCTCATTTCTGTCCATGCAGAACAGTCTTGTGTGGTGTCTCTTCTGCACCACAACAAATGTGATACCAGGTTGGTAGTCCTTCTCTAGTTTGATGCAGGCCTCGCGGATTGCCAGCAGTTCATGCTGAAGAACCTGAATGTATTCAAGACAAAATCCATAAATACTAATGGAAGTGAAAAGGGGAAGAATATAAAGTCAAGAAATATTACTGATGTCACTAATCACTGTTGAGTGCCATCACCTGGTTAAATTGGCCCTCTGAGATGCCATCCCGGTAGTAGATGATCCTTGTGGGCTTGAAGCGGGTGGACTTGTAGAATTGGATCAGCAACTCCCTCACCATGGTGGCCAGGTCCTGGATGATATCTTGACGATGCTGCTGCACTCGGACTGTGGCACAATATCTGCTGGGATGGGCGTCCATACTACCAACAACCTGAAGAAGAAAATTTTCTATTCAGCGCCTGTACTTTCATTAATTGGGTAAGGGTTCTTTATCATTCTGCCATGGCAGCTGTCATAACTAATTGGATCAGATCACGAAATTTTAAGATCAGGATCGACAAGGTTGTCCCGTCCCCATTATCGTTTACCTTGGCAATAGAGCTGTTAGCTGAGGCAATCAGATGTGATTCCTTAATTTCTGGCATTGTCACTGGCCAGAAATCCCTCAAAATCATGTTATATGCTGATGATGTTGTTTTATTGTTGTCGAATCCTAAAATTATATATCTGTTTGATACCTTTTCTGGTTAAAAAACTTTGCAAAGGTCTTGGACGTGTCATTGATGTAAATAGGGAGGCCAAAACAAGAAGGAGACATCTCTTAACATAACGTACTCCAGTGCAACTAAAGAGTCGTACTGTGTCAAGAGACTATGTGAAGAAAAAATCTACCTTATTTAACAATGCGGAGGTCTCTAACATTAAAAAGCAGATTTTTTCCTTCTGAGAGTGATGTATTAAGCAGATTGCTGTACAAAATCGGGAGAGGGAGCTGGATGTCGAGATAACAGATGATAGGTTGGAGGACATTTGGAATAATGCAAAAAAGTAACCATTTGTAAATGATCTAGGGCATTACAACTCAAAATATTACACCAAACTCATCACCTAGACTTTTTCCAAATTTCTCTCTCTCCTTAAACAAACACCTCTCCTTAGTGCTTTTAATGTAAAATACTGGCAGTCTTAGACACTGCCTTTGGTGTCGTGCCCTAAATTGCAGTATTATAAGTATTGGAAATGTTCTCTGTGAAATGCAGAAAATACTGAAAATTGAACTTGACTCTGATGTAACTTACAGCAGCGATAGAAGGCTTTTTTCCATCTCCTGCAGGTGGATGAGTCACATCTGCACCGAGGAAGATCACTGGCTGCTGGAACACCAGCGGCCTGGAACAAAAAAGCAGTGCAGTCATCAGTCAAATTAAAAAAAACATACATATTATTACAAAAGTGGTAAATACTGCAAAAAAGGATCTTCGAATCCTTGTTTTTACTTTCAGGATTTTAATCAGGGCGTTGTATTTCCACTAACCTGCCCTGTGGGAGGAGAATGTTGTTAACACCACCAAGTTTGACGTTGATCTTCAGACAGAGGTTGGAGAGAGTCTGAGGTGTTGTCTTTTGAACATTCTTCACCTGCACACACTGTGTAGCCATGCCCAGCACAGTGTCCCCAACGCGTTTCACCTCAGCTGCAACACACATCAAAACCATGACGAGGTATCAGTCAATATCAACTAATTGGGCTGGCTACTAGCTAGTATTGTGAGTATGAGTTAGGATTTCAATTAAAAGGAAATCTCTAAAAAAAGAGAATATGTCATGTATCTTACTGAATAACCCAGTGTGACTGGCACACCAAATGTATGAAAGGATCCCTTACCATAAACAGGAGTCTTCCCCGGGAGAATCACTACAACCAGCTGGAGGCCCTGGTAGGTGTACTTGAGGTGTCTGAACATGGGCTCAACGCTGTCCGCTCCCTGGGCGTACTTACAGAAGCAAGGCTGACCCTGGATGGGCATCCCTGCATCCCTAGAGATCTTCCTCAGCTGATCGGTGAACGCTCTGAGACAAATAAGGAGGCACTTATTTATTAGTAGTTCAGAAAGGACCAAGAACTTGTCTGTATTATGTGTATTACAAGTGCCATGTTGTATGGCAGAGCGACTCTACAAACAAAACACATAAATGCAAGTAACAGGCCTGTCTTGTGCATAGCATGGCTGTTGACATATTCAAAAACAATGAGACTACTACATTCTGTTGCTGCACTTCTACTTCGGCTTCCTGCTCTCACATACACACCTCCATAGTTCAATGCTGGATTAAACGGTAGACTCATGAACCCTCAGTAATAGTGGCTGACCAATATAGGTTTTTAAATGGCAAATGCCAATATCAACAAAATAAAACACTTTATTGAAAACAAACACAACAAACAAATATACCGAACATAAACATGCCTTTAATGAATTCGGAAAATATTTGAATTATTTCATGTATTTCAAAATCCAGTTTCTGAAACACAGACAGCTTATACTCCATACTGTCACTGAACACCTCGCCAGCACTGCTGCTGTGAGTCATTCGTTATACGCGGCGTATTTCCTGTGTGCAGTAGGCCCACTTACAACAACAGAGGAAATATCTGGTAGCTGAGAGATTTTGTATAATTTGCAGGAGTCAGGGAGCAGCTATTGAAAGTTAGGAGGCTACTGGAATTGCTGGGAGAGGTGGGGTGTTTTGTGTTTGTGCTTGTTTAACAGTTCTACTTTTAGGTTATATTGAGAATAAGATTATATATTTTTTACTTTTGTTAAAACTGTCATAATAGTGGACCCACTAATTGGAAACACCTCTCTTAATACTCCAGTTCGACTCCATCGCTAACTATGACCTCTGTAATAAACGTATAGTAGAATAATCAACACTGAGAAATTATAACCCTGAATGAATTCATGGCTGAGCTGCTGGATTGGAGTAAAGTAGATTGTACAGATGTACCTAATAAACTAGTGAATGAGTGTATATTGCATTTCCCTTTAAATCATATACACATTTCTCACATTACGGTCTCATTTGTTTAACTCATTTATTTTTAGACCTAGGAATCTGATCACGCTTTAGGTCACATTTAAGCAGAAATAGAGAAAATTCTAGAGGGTTCACACACTTTCAAGAGCCACTGGACATCTGCTGGAGCACATGCGCTTTATTACTATCTATCTCTCTTACTTGAGCAGAAGTTCAGTACACTGTCTCTGTGGTGCAAAGCAGGCGATGGCCCACACTTTGATCTCAATGCCCGTGTGGAACTGCTTGTTCCTCATGTCCCATACTCCGTGGATCGGTGTAGCTATTGCTTTGTTCTGCAAATTTTAATGAGAGCACATAAGATGAAGTTTAATTAATACGTCTCAATACCAATCACTGATTTGTACTGCAGTTACCTGCAAAATGTAAAATAATTGTAGGCTACCATTGGCTTGTAATCAACATACCCTGCCTCCATACAGAATAGATGGTGCTTGTAGGACGCGGCCATTAACTTCAGTCATTTCGTCTCTCACCATTACTCCAAACTCACGAACATAAGGGTCAGTGTTGAAGTTGGCACTTCTCATCTGAAAAGGAAAAAAAAAAGATTGGTGAATCTACATAAAATGTATGTAAAGTCAAAGCATTGAAAGCTCGTTCAAAGCTCTTCACATTTTACCATTTTGAAAATTTATTTTAAATGTAAAAAAAATGGAAGTATTTACAAAAGTGAAAATAATAACAAAAGTCCTGGAAAAGATAAAAGTATGACTCCATGTACTGAGTGAAGAAAATATTCAGCGTAACTAGATATTCGCCCTCAAAGACACACCTTCCTTTTATTTTTGGGATATCCAAAGTAATCCCACAGTGCTGATTTTCAATTACTTCTAGGGGCTGATGACTGGTGATTTCAGCCTTACTTCTCTGCTTCATTTATGCGTGTAGCGCATGCACAGGTTAGATGCTGTGTTCAGTTTCTGTCTCACACTGGTAATAAGAAATTAAGTGGTACGACAAACAACAACTGGTACAATTATTGAGGCCACTGGGCTCCTGTAATACTCCATGTAAGCCATAGAAATGATTTACACCATTGCCTCACCACAAAATGTTACTGTTGAAGTCTACAGAAAGTTCAATTTCACGACTTGACTTTGTTCTGATATGCAATCTGATACGGTAACTTATATACACAAACTGTCTTATGATTTCAATTGACCACAAAGGACTAAAGTCCACTTCTAAACTAAACGAGAAAAATTAAAACACAATGCACCTAATCATACTGCTCCAGCAAAGGATCTGAACACTTCAGTTTTTGATATTTAATCCATTTTTACCATAAATTTTCGATTCGGCAAAATGTGCAAAACGTTAAGGGGGTTGAAATCATTTCAATGTGACTGTATATTACCACTAATGACTGAAAAATATGGTTGGTCAGTAACCCTAAAGTTTAATCACCTGTTTCCACTTCAAGCCTGTCCAGGGAAGCAAGCACTAAGACTTACCAGTCGACATTCACTAAACATGGATCATACTCACCAATTTACTAATCTCATCCTGACGGTCTGGTGCCGATCGGGCTGTGGCACGAATCATAGTGGAGGTCTGATTGTCTGTCAGCTTTTTGATGCAGCGCTGTCCTGCCACTATGTTACACACCTAGAGTAGAAACACAAACAAAACAGGTTTAGAAGACAATTAATGGTAGATCACTTTTCTAAAAGAGGTTAGTGATGCTTACCTCTAGAGGTAGGTAGGTGTGCTTTTGTTCCTGTCCCACCTGTAGACATGGGAGGTGGGGGTAACGCAGAATAAGCTTGTATTTGTCTTTGAAATACTGTGCTACTGTGCATTCAATTGTTTGGCCGTTCTCCTGCTGCAGAGGAAACCTACAGGAATAAAAGAACCAACACTCAGTAAAGTACATTTACACTCTGCAGGCAGGTTTGCAGTGGGAGAGTTTTCATGCCAGTTTGTCACAGCCTCAAAATGAGCATAAACCATCAAGTTGAGCCGATAATAACAATAATGTGTATTTGTCATTATCGTTACCTCAGTATGCATCAAAATACACAAATTTTTTCTTTAAATTCATATAAAACTACCTGATTTAAAAGAGTAAATAAACAGTAGCCCCAACATTTATATATTGAAATAAAATAATGCAATGAAAAACAGAGCATTCTTACGTTTGGTGGCTGGCTGGTCGTCTGGTCACGTTGCACACTCTGTACTTTCTCTTCATCTGCCCACAGTGAGTAATCTCCACCTTAAGACCTGAATGGAGGGATCACAAAAAGTTAATACCCAAAACTACAAGTTCTGTAGGACAATTTTGGATAGCTATGTGACTAAAGATTTTTGATTTAAATTTCTTATTTTCTAGAAACTGACCAGTTTAAACTTTACTTAACAATCTAATTTGAACATATCATCTTTCCAAATCCTTCATATGAACAGATTTGACTCAGAAAACAATGTACCAAGCAAAAACCTCATTGTCCAAATAAACTCGCCAGTGTTATTTACCTTTGATTTCCTTTGTAAATTTCACTCGCTGAGAGTCTGTTAAGGGCTTCTGTTGTTCTTCAATGCTTTTGAAATCCAAGACCTCACACATGAACTCAATTACAGGTTGGGCTTTGTAGAACGCAGTGGCTGAAACTGCAAACAAAACATCAGATTAGATTCACACAAACATAATTTCAAACAATGTTTGCCAAAACAACATGAAAATTACCATCAATGTTCAGCATCATTTTCCAAAGGGAAGGTCTGACAGACTGGTGGAAGCCAAACCACACTTCTCTGCCACCACCGAGAGGGTTTGAGCATCCTTCTGAGGGAGTGAAGAAAGAGCGTCCCACTGGGGTATACCTGTAACCAAAAACAGTCGGTCATGAATCCAAATGAACATATACAGAAAACAAGGACACAGATAGAAATAGAGATAATTATACTGAACATACTGATAATATATATGATCAGAGTCTTCAAATGTGTTTGCGTTGAGAGTTACTGTTGTTGAACTCATCAGAACAGTCAGTAATAATGTAAAATATACGCAATTTGTAATAAACACTTCTGTAATCATTTCACAATTACATCATGCTGATGATCTATTTATGTATTTCCACGGCACATGACAGGCACTATAACCTAAAACCTATTATCCACACGAATCAATATTTAACGATTATTAACCTACCTCATAGACGGCAAATGTCTCATGACCACATCCAAGGCCTGGATGGTCTCAAAGGGGACGCTGGGTAGCCGTCCTGACAGTGCCTCATGGAGGGCTTGCAGGCTAACACAGGACACCCATTTAATGGATACTTTGAAGCTGCGGTCCTTGCCTTCACCTGGAATGGTTACCTCAAGCTCCACCTGTGAGGGGGATGGTAAAGAAAAACACAATAGTGGAAATGCTTCTGATGTTTCACACCAAGTTTTCAAATTACATTTTAATGCATTATATTTATATTTTAATGTCCTAAGTACAGATTTTCTTGTTGGAGGTTGTGGTGTAAAATACATACTTTTTCTCTGCCTATGGGCAAGGGCATGGCAGTGTAGAGATTTTTCCTCCCATCATACACCGGCTTTCGATCACCAAAGATCTGTGTTTTAAAGTGCTGGACCATATGCTCCACGATTTCACTGAGAGCAAAATGAAACAAATTATCACAATGGCCAGGATGTTCCAACCACTGATGTATCACATGCCAGTGGCTGCTGATGAAGTATACACATATTCATACCGATTGACCCTCCTGGGGCATTTCTCAGGCTTGATGTCAATGTCATAATGATAGACTTCCAGCTTGGGGATTTCCATCTCAAAGAAGTTGGCCTGGAGCTTGATTATCCTGCCCATGGTGCCAAAGTCCGGCCGTGATGGTGGCTTGAACGCATATTCTGGCAGTGGGGAAGATGGGGGCTCTAAAACATCGGGGTCAGTTGGAGGAAAGCAACAAAGTTTGTGATAAGGATCAGAGTTTACAAGCACAGAACGAGAGCTTAATAGCCCAGTTAGAATTGTTAGGACCCCATACAGTAAATAAGAGGCATGTTTACCTATGTAACTGGACATGGTCATGTACAGATTTTAAAAAAGGAACTGTGTGTTTTTCAACTGATTGTGCTGGAAGATTTGTTAAGTTTGTGAGCTTTTAAAATGTTTGCCGTTATACATTTTGCAGTTAGAAAACATTCAGGAACTAATTAATAATTTAGTAATTGTTATGCCAATCTTTACAACAACTTATCTCAAACAGATCTATTCAGCTATCACAATGTGCAGCCCCCCTACATCGTGCAGGTCAGCAAAGTGATGGTGAGACAAACTCAAACAGACTACATTACACAACGTTATTGTTTGGTAGAAGTTGTTTTAACAAGGGCATATGTTTTATCCTTGCAATGCAAATTTGTAATGGCAAACATTGGCTTAAATCATCAATGGAACAAATAACTCAGCAACAATTGGGTTAAACTCATATAGCCATAATGAAATTATAATTTATTGTGGCTGTGCGAGGGCTCTTTTCCAGTGAAACCTTTTTATAAACCCATCCTGAACGCGTTGAACAAATGTGGCACTTGCAGCACAGTCTTGATCTTTGTTTCTCATTTAATAAAGAAAGAACCTGAAGAAGCAGCTGTTAAAGTTTATCTGAATAATTCTGACAAGAGATATAAACCAAACCATTACAAAATCAAGTTCTATTTTATGTTTTATTAGGTGAACACAAGCTTCAGATACATTTTAAAATTGATGGAGTCAAGTCATCTTCTAATGCCACAGTTTAGTTTACTGACCGTTTTGGTTTCCAGCTGGGAGATGCACTTGATTCATTGAATATTATTCCAGATTAATAGCTTCTAGCAAGTACTGACTTTGAGAGTTATCTTAAAAAATGTAAACTGTCAGGTATTGATAAGTTTATTTAGTACTTGAATCTTCCCAGCACCTAATCAAAGCTTATGTTCTTACACAAGATGATTTTGAGGTGTTAGCAATGTTTTTCATTCTACCTGTGAAGACGCAGTAATGCTGTCAACATTTGTACACATGCTGAACCAAGAAGCTCCATATCTGCAACGTCAGATACTAGTTAGCCCTGCAGAGCACTCTCTCCATTCCCCTCAGTGCCTTATCTGTGTGCTCCAGCTCTGTTCCTTCAAACAGGAACACCCATAAAACCTACTACTGAAAAGTTAGTATTACTGAATGGACCATACTTTTTAAAAAAACATCATCAAGCAGAGCAAACTGAGTCAACTGAGTAGTTTCTCTTTTGTCTTCACCTGTAGTGCCTGATTACCTGTGCCCCATATTTATTTTGCACTTCATCAGTACAGACTGTGATGCTTGAAGAATGTAGTAAAACATCATGTTGCCACTATGTTTTACTACTTAAAGGCCTAAACTGGTCCCAATGCTGGGACCAGTTTAGGCCTTTAAGCCCAAATATGGGAAAACTTACCAGAGCTTATTGACCCAGAGGAACGGGATCCCTCAAGCATCTCAGCAGCTACAGAGGACAAAAATGACATGTTACAAATGCCCCATATCCACTTGGACTGATACACAGTGTATATGGTGGAAGAGGTACATCTGAGTCACTCAAATCAAACATTGAAAGTGGCAACAACAGGCAAAACTGAAACATTTGCACTTGTACAATTACACTGAAAACACATTTCAATGTGTTGTTCTCTTATCATTTCCACACCACCATGGTCGACAATCAAGGGTGACCTTTTCAAAACTCTTATCAATATACACACAGAAGGAACCAAACAAGCTGGCAATCTTACTCTGAAGCCACCCATTCTCTCGGGATTACACTAATAGTACATTAGTGTAATCCCGAGTAGTATCAATTCACATTTTAAGTCAGCTGTGACAACAAAGGTGCCTACTGTGACACATAAAACAAACACTTAATTTGAGATTGTCGCTTGTGTGTTTGTTACTCTGGACAAAAAGACAACACTTAAGATACAACTACGCTATTAAAATATTATCTACTTGCCTACAGCAGTCAGCTGTTACTTTATTTTTAAGTTACCTAACCTCAGCCACACTTTAAATACGAGCTTCTCTTTATCCTCTATTTGTGCCCAGTATATTAAAATTGCGATTTGCTGGCGTGAGGTAATTTATATTCTTAGCAACGTGAATTAAATGTATCTCATTTAAGTTGGACACAGTTTGCTAACCACAGCTAAGACTGGTGATGAGTTTATGTAGCATGGTCGGCCGCTAAATATCGTTTTAACTTTGTGTTACACAGTCAAAACAATAAATAATGTTTGTTCTCGTTTGGTTTATTGAGGAAATATAGGCCGATTGTTCATGATTTTACATTGGGAAGCTAGCTAACAACTAGTTGGGGAGACGAGGTAACGTACCACTGAAGCTAACTTGGCTAACAGCAGTTTGTTGTTGTTGCACGCTAGCTAAGCTCGTCTCTACTACTAATGCCTCCACTTAGAGCTAAGACGAGTTGTAAGCCAACGTATTTGGTCGCTTTTATAATAGCTACCTATGTGAAACACAAAAGACTCTGTGCTTTAGCAACAGCTGGCTGCATTTTACCAACAAAATGCTGCACCTACTGTGTTAATTTCTGCTAGCTGCATCACTTAGCCAATGCTAACGTTAGCTGCACCACTTACCTCCAGCAGAGGAATACATTTTGTCGACTTTTTGAGCGTGTGTCGTGGACGTACTGATACTCCACTTTATTTTGGCCAAATTCCACTCAAACTCATACGTGATCGAAATGTATTAATATATAAAAGCGCTTTGGTTCAAGCCCAGTTTGGAAATGAAGATATTTAGTTAGCCAAGTGATAAATATTTGTAGTCTCTCATCCTCGGCACTGCCCCATCCCCCCAACACACAAAACGGGAGCCGAGAGAAAAGATAGCACAGTAAAGACCCACGCAGGCCGAGAGGTTTACCTCCCACCTACTTCCGTTTTTGCTCACTTCCCGTTTGGCTGCCAAACTCTTTATAGTTATACATTTTACTGTCTTTCTATTTGACACAGTATTTGTAACTTGTTAATTAGTGCTGTTATTTAAACTCCTGCGCTACACGGTGCTATTTTCCTCCAATAGATGGCTCTGATTTTTGCTAACATAGATGTGGAGGGGGGGAACTATCTTTCTCTTCGAACTCTTCAGTGATGTCAGACGCACGCTGCGCGCTCTCAGCCGCTTAGCCTGAATTCAAATCCAATAACCACAGAGATAGCAATTTTGTTTATAGAAAGATTAGGATTACCATTATGTGTTGTGTGAATTCCAATACTTAAATAAAGAAAAAATACTCAACAAGAAAACGTAACAGGAAGAAACATGTGGTCTATGCATGAGGAGTGTTTCCGGGGTACAAAATAAGTAACTCAAGCCAATCAGGGATGTTTATAACCTTTGTCTGTATTTTTGTCTGCAACTACTGGATACATATTTTAAGAAATGTTGACTTCTTAAAAATGTTAATGAACAATATCTATCTATCTATCTATCTATCTATCTATCTATCTATCTATCTATCTATCTATCTATCTATCTATGCCTTTGATAATCACGATGTAAATGTGAACGCAGTGTATCAAGTATTGGTTATTTCTTCCCCACATCTGTTGCTCAAACTCACCTTTTTTTACTTGTGTATTTCAGTAGTTCAGTATTTTACTTTCCGACCAATGATCTTGGCTTGCAGCTCCTCGGTTTCCCCACTGGTCGGCGCTGTTTACCACTGAATGTGTAAATGCGAGGCGCTGAGCTTTGGTTTTTTTCTTGCTCTGCAGTAGGTTTCAAGATGAGATGAGATAAGACGAATCTTTAATGATCCCCTCAGGGAAGCTGGTGAATTTTTACATTATTTTACACGCCAGTCAATGCCCAACAAGCATGGAGGTGAGACATACTTATGTGGGAGGGAAACTGTTGTTTGCTTTGAAATATAATGTATGCAATCAATCAAATAATAATGGGAAGGATGATATTATTTAGGATATATTGGAGATTTAACACTGTTAGATGCAAGTCCGTGTTTTCTGAAACTGGTTACAGCAAATATTCAAATGTTTCGTTAGTTGTAGCCTCAGTGTCTGCTGAAATTATAAAAATAAAATGGATAAACAATGACCTAATCCCAAAATATCCTTATTTAGAACATGCAGTATTTTTTTCTTTCATGTGGGGTGATTGTACATTTAACATTCTTTAAAAAGTCTGTTTTAATAAAATGCCAAAATAAAGAATAATGAAGATGATCGTAATTATCGGTCAGTCTTACGGCAGGAGGCCTTTTTGGTAATGAGGTTTTGTCTCCCTAATTCAGCCTTCTGACAACGTCGTTTGGAGACACGGCCAACACTTTAATTGCTCCCATTGATTGATAGTATAAAAACACAACAATGCAGCCACATAGCCCGGGTGGCTTCCCCCCTATAAGAAAGCTGGCTGAGTGAATTGGGTGTAGCTGTGTCTGTGTGCGCCTTGGCCAATGGAACCAGATCCTCCCTGCAGTGCGTAAGAGCGCGATTTAGGATTTAACCAAGTCTTTGCTGTGAGGCTGGCTGCAGTCTTCACCAGAGCCCGACGGCCTGAGAGCCTTTCGACAATGTCAGTGTAGTTTTCAACCCACTTTGGAGTCAGACTGCTTCATTTTTTCTAATTAAATAAAACAAAACCCACGCGTTCCTCCTCGAACTATGACTGGAGTATTCGACCGGAGGATCCCGAGTGTGAAACCTACAGATTTCCAGAGCTCTTTTCAACTCTCCACCATGCATCATCCGTCTCAGGAATCTCCTACGTTACCCGAGTCCACCGCCACGGATTCTGGCTACTACAGTCCCGCTGGTGGAGTCACTCACGGCTACTGTTCGCCCAGTTCCACCTCGTACGGAAAGCCTCTGAATGCCTACCAGTACCAGTACCCGGGTGTAAATGGATCCGCTGGAAATTACTCGACAAAATCCTTCACTGATTACAGCTCGTACACGACCCCCGCCTACCACCAGTACGCTGGGACTTACAGCAGAGTGCAAGCCCAGCCAAGTCCACAAGGTACGGGCCTGCAATTTTTATTATTTTTAGATTATTACTTGGTGTTAGCGTCACACTGATTGAAAGGGATTATGTATTTTCTACCCAGTTATTTTATTATTTGTTTCATAATTCATGACTGTTCGTATGCTCAAAAATCCAGAAATGTGCAGTATGAAGCTAAAGGAACACGTCTCGAATTAATACGAGTTCATGTTTATTGAAAACTGCTCGATTTAATGTGATTTTATTTATTTATTATGTGATTGCACGTGTTTTCTGTTTTTGGAATTTATTTGGTTTATGACACCGGATTGACCCGAGTTTTAAAGCATCTAGATGATAATTCGCACACACAAGCATTTAAAGGCTCCTGCAAATGGTGACGGGTACACGCTCTTATTCTTGTTGTGGTTGTTTTTGACAGAAAAAGATATAAGCGAGCCTGAGGTGAGGATGGTGAACGGGAAGCCAAAGAAAGTGAGAAAACCCCGGACAATCTACTCCAGCTTCCAGCTGGCCGCTCTGCAGAGGCGGTTTCAGAACACACAGTACCTGGCGCTGCCGGAGAGAGCCGAGCTGGCTGCCTCGCTGGGACTCACGCAGACACAGGTGGGGTTTTAGATAGAATAGGTATTTGAATCTGGCTTCTCTTGAAAGTGTGTATTTTCTATTGTGTATATATTGTATGTATTTTTTAAAATTATAACTGTTTTGGTGCGCTTTGTTTTCCGTGCGTCTTTACGCACGGTATCCATTTAAGCCTTTTGTTTGTGAGGTTATATCGAGATATTAACGGTGGAGCCTTTCGGTCTTTTCCAGGTGAAAATCTGGTTCCAGAACAGAAGATCAAAAATGAAGAAAATTATGAAAAACGGCGAGCTTCCACCCGAGCACAGCCCCAGCTCCAGCGACCCAATGGCGTGCAACTCTCCACAGTCTCCGGCCGTTTGGGACACTCAGGGCCCTTCCAGGCCGCACAGCCTGCAGCCACAAAACATCAACACGACGGCGTCTAACTTTTTGGAAAATTCGGGATCGTGGTACACCTCAGCCGGCAGCTCCATGGCTTCCCACCTGCAGACCCCTAACTCGATACAGCACTCGTTGGCTCTTGGAGCGGGGACGTTATATTGAAAACCCAATTTGTTCAAATCAAATTTTCTTTTTTCTCCTTCTATGGACTCGTGTTCAAATTTCAGAGGAATATGCAATGTATTTGATGACAGTCATAGAAGAAACGTGTAAAATGTGTAAATGTGTGCATGTAATTTATTGCATTTTGGAAGACTATTAAACGTTTAAATGGACAGTGGAACTTTGAAACCTCCGGCCTCACTGCAGTCTTGTTATTGTAACCCTCCTTTATTCAAACAGAAAATCACGACGAAGCCTCACACACATAAATAATGTTTGTGAGCCTCAGGTGACATTGCCACACAAGGTTGTAAATCACAGCTGCTCATATTAAGATGATTTATCTTCAAATATCGTAAATCTTAGTGGTTTTCATTTTCCATTAAACCCACTATCTATAGTTATTTCGTCATTTTTATTTTTTTGTTAGACATTATAATTTATGCCTGCAGATATTACACAAACAATTAATTACTGTCTCGGAAATGGGAATGAAAAATATCCTCATGTTCAAACTCATTTTTATTCTGTTTGCTATTATATGGAAGGAATCAAGAAAAATAATTTTAGTGCAAAACTGCAAATGTATTAAACAAACATTGAGGAAAAACATGTTATTGTAAATACATTTCTGAGAAAACATGGCTACTGTGTAGCACTAACCTACCATAGGCCTACCTGAAATCAGTAATGTTTCTTTAGTTTGATTCATTTGTGGGATAATGTTGTTGTGACTGCTGCAGAATATGATTTAAGAATCCTATAATATTTTATAATGATATTGTATGTGTAGAAGTCAGTGGCTCATTTTCTTGATATTATTTATTGTACAATCTGATTAATGGTGAAAGTATTATAATTATTCATTCATATTTTTTAAGTAATTGAATTATTAAAACGACATTTATATCTATTTCACATTATGATTATTAATATTATTATTATTTTTGCTGTTGTTGTTGAGGAGAACCTGGTTAAGCCTTTCACTTCCAGCTCTCCTGTAAGGAAAATGCCTGCTCCCTGCAGCAGACAGTCTGCAGTCGCTCTCGCTTTGTGTCCCCTACAATTAGCCGCTTTGAATGGCAGAGAGGAGGCGAGGGGGCGGCACGGAGATCTCAGACAATCCGCATTCCTGTGGGGGTAGACCGGCTCCAGAGCTCTGCGACTCCCGGCCACAGCCCACCTTCCGGGTAAATTTTTTTTAAAGCAAAGCAAAGAAAAGAAAAGAAAAGCAGAGAAAAGAAAAAGAAAGATGAGTCGTCCACAACTTCACACAATTATCAGCAGGTAGTAATACCTGCGCTGCTGCTGTAAAACCACTAAACCAACCGCGCCACTGTGAGAAACACTGTGAATGAGAAAATGAGCTAATTGAATTTTCCCGGCTAAATACACTAAGATCATATAGGTGAATTTTTTAAAAACCAAGTTGCACGAAATGCCCCCATCCTTCTCTCTTTCACACACTGACGCACTAAACAACGCTCCATGTGACCCACACACTGACCCATGCGCGTTACCTTTTCCACCTGACACAGAATCCTCTTCCTGCTCCCGATGTTCAACACACACACAACAAAATGCTCTTCTTGATCTAAAACACCACACTGTATGTTATTTTCAGCCTAATTTCCGCAGTGGGCCAAACGGTAGTCGCGTAATTACAATGCGTGGAGGTCACTCCAGATATTTAGATTTCATATTGGACGTGCACGCGCTCAATGCCTCGTGCACGGTTGCACACACAAGCCTCTCTCTCTCTCTCTCACACACACACACACACACACACACACACACACAGCACTACTGTATGTCTCTCACTAACCATCCATCTCTCATACACACACACACACACACACACACACACACACACACTAGTGGTGCCATTATATCGAGAGCCCCCGTTTATTTCCAACCGAACATTTTCCACTCAGCTAGTTTCCCCCCGTTTTGCAAATCGAGTCTAAATAATGACAGTTAGCTTTACTGGACAGCTTCAACTGTAACACTCCACAATAATTATTCTCCAGGATTAGGGCCTCCATTATCATAATCTGGACATTGACAATTACCTATAATTTGCAAAGATGCGCTTGGTTCTTGATTGCAGAGGGCTTTTTTTCAAGCTCGCCATCACTAAACAGTGACAGTAATAACAGCTAATTTTGCAGGCAATATATAAGAGCTTACCGGGGTGTGCAAACACGTTCCCACCTGGATTTGCTTATTCAACCACCAGCAGTAAAACCGTGCAGCGCTTTTTGGTTAGTCTGTGTTAGAGAAGCGGAGAAAGGTAAGGCTGGCTCTGATATTTCTGGTCTTAGAGGAGGCACATTCAGTGAGTGAAATTTACAGACAGAGGAATGGAATTGTTTTTGCCATTTCCTAAAATGTCATTTCATTTCTTATAAATATTATTATTTATCTCATTGTCGACTAGATTTGTGTTGTGGATGTGCTGCTTCGTCCGGAATTGTTCGTATGTGTGTGTGTGTGTGTGTGTGTGAAAAAACTTGTCAGGTGTTATAGGAGTATTTATGTGAGGTGTCTGCTGAAGTGCATCAGCTACTGCTCAGCAGTGTCTCTCTCACTCCCTGCATCCCCCACCCTCATATGTCACTGTATCACTATCTATCTATCTATCTATCTATCTATCTATCTATCTATCTCACACTCTTTTAATGTGGCTCATTTAAGCCTTTTTTCCCATTTTCAACACACATGAAACGTGTTGAGTTCTTGCAGCTGAAT
>OMLM01007198.1:102275-131563 GCA_900302695.1 Helostoma temminkii | reverse complement strand
ACACACACACACACACACACACACACACACACACACACATCAGCCCCAAATGATCACCGATCAGCCTCTCATGCTGCAGTAGAATTCACCCGTGCCCAAATGATGGAGCGTCGCTTTTACGCACACAAATTGCGCACAGCATACTAGTGCAAACTAAGTTATGCAAAGCTTTGATGTGTTTTGTAAAAGCGTGCAACTACACAAAGAAACATAAGTGCGGTTTTGTCATAAAGAAAACCATGCGTCCACAGGCAGGCGACTGTTTACAATAACTTTTGCATCATAAATTGGGATTACATTATCCAAAGAAAAGCACAACTGGTATATGCATGGCCCCAGGTGCAGACCAGGGCCTTCAGATCGACTCAGTGTAACGTGTTAGTAGTGGAGGTAAATGACCACAAATAAACAAAGACCTCCATCACTGAGTCTCCACATCCTCTCATAGACTAATGGATTTAATTTGGCACGGCTGAAGCTGCACTGGTCCCACTCAAGGCCTGAGTCCTAATTAAGGTTGCTTGTTTCTTTTGTCGCCTTTTTTCGCTGCTTGTTTAGGTCTACCTGAGTAATTGCATTGCTCGGTTTCCTGCACCAACCAAATGCTTGTATGTATATATATATAGTTATTTCTGAAATTTTCATTTCTGAAATTTAGTAATAATAAAATTCTATTAGTGGGCTCAATGTTGTTGGTTGCGCTCGGTTCAGGGTTAGTCTGTGTGACCTGGGGTACATTTCTAGCTCTATGATTCTGTGTTCCAGGTCAGTAACAAAGGAGCTGTATCCAAAAAGTTCTGAAATAAAATCTGAATTTTATGTTGGTGACAAATAAGACTAGTGAGAGCCGAGACGTGCATTGGTCCCCCCCTTTTTTTCCTCCCTCGACTTAATACGCGACATTATTAGGTCTGACAGCACAGTGGTCGTTCTTGAAGGAGAGGATTTGGTCGGTAGATGACAGACAGGAAGGCCAGCAATCATAGGCTTTTTTTTATCAGAATGTACTGTTCGATGCCGTTTATCCCTGATGATAGAAAATTGCTCTGTTGCCAGGACGCTGCCGCCAAAATAGAGGGCAGGAGCAACATTTCCATTTTCCAGTTTGAAAGCCATTGAAATGAATTAGTAAAAATGAAAAAAGGGGAAAAATGAGAAAGAATCCCCCGGTAAACAAAGGGGAGCAAACAAAGATACCATTTTCTTGTGCCGAGAATCCACCCTCCTCATTTTGCGTTTTTTTCTGCTGCAGAGTGAGGGTTTTACTTCAACAGTCGCAAATCACATGCTTGGCTTCTAATGTAGTCCAAGGCCCGGGCCTACTTCAAAGACAACCATTTATTTCCCAACCTCCTGAAATAATTAGAGCGCCTTTTCATCTGTCGTGACACAGAAACGCAGAGAGAAAGAAATTAAGAAGAATACTTGACAACAAGGAGTATTTAGTAAACTCCTGAAATGTTTAACGAGTAGGTACAAATGAACAGTAACTTGTCACAGTTAAAAATGGAAATATTAATTGACACAATGTGTTTTTTATTAGAACTGAGAAAACGTGGTGTAAAATGTTTAAGCGTTTGGACTTCACACCTAAAATGACGTGTGTAAAATGTATTTGCTCAGAATATTTACATTATCAAGTTTTATTATTATTATTATTATTATTATTATTATTATTAATGTCACTAATTTTGTTAGGTTGCGTTTGGTAATATACAAACACATAAAAATGTTAAACTTAAAAAAATAGTGAACACTAATATTAGAATAAAACATTAATATTAGTGTAGGGGGTTATTAAACAAACACAGTGTCAGGATAGCGACTATTTTCAATCTTCCACTAGTGTTTTTTCGTTAAGGATTATTTATCAGTGACACAGACACATGCTGCGGTGAAGCCATCATCAGTATGGGGGTGGTGTCCGAGCAAGGTGGTTTAAAGCCTCCACAGGACCTGAGCGCGCCTCTAGTGCGCGCCACACTACATGGAGCCTGATAGATAGAGAAATGACACCCGATGCACTGGAGTATGGTGAACTACCTTTGAAAGGACATAACAGATTGTGGAGGGATATTCAACGTCCCAATTGCGTCAGTCATTGCAGGCGCGTAACGACGTTTTGACAAGAATATCACAAGAAACCTGCCTCAGATTGTTTGGAAATTAATTAAAAATGGCTACGTTCTTAATAAGCTGTGGTACCCAGCTATTACAGACACTGTGGAAGAAAGGCAACCCAGTTATTTTTGACCGTTTCTAAGTATTCTGCAAAATTAAACATCAATAAAACTCCTTAATTATAAAATGTGTGTTTGGATTGAGCACATAAGAGTTAGGCCTGAGTAAACATGTGATGTAGGATCTTAAAGACCAGTGACTTTGGAACATATGTATGATAAATTAACCCAATGAGCTATTAAAAATCCACTTAGACTTGAGACTGAAATTCATCTCCAATTACAAGCAGATGAAGCTGTGAAAGACAGAAAAACATAAGTAACATAAGAGTACTAAACATTTTTTATGAAGTGCTTTAAATATGCTAAAGGAAATACGGACTGCTATCAAAATAAAGGTTTGATCTAATACAGGATTCAACTTTGAAGTGCATATGAAAAACAAATTTAGTGAGAATAACATGTAGACACGTTTCTGGTAAGAAAATACCTACAGGCACATGCCCTCCATTCACACAACTGTACAAACTAATAACAAAACAATGTGTGCTCCAACAGGAAAGTCTTGGATCTCATCTAGGAATGAATGGCCAAGTAGTGGAAGTCCTGCACACAATAGCCAACAATGACTGCAAAATAAAAGAGTGTGAAATTTAAGAGCACACTGTGAAGTGAAGTGGAAGAAAAGTGAGGAGAAAGGGAGTCACACCTGGTGAAATACACTGTGGTGGACAAGCATGTCTGGTTCTCAGATGCCGCTCGAGTTCTCATGAACTGTGGGTTGCAGGAGTTTGTCAGGTGATCGCTGTGGACCTTTGTCTGCTGCACCTTAAGACACTCCTACCTGAAACTGCATTTCAGACTGGGCTTTAGATTGTGCTCTGTTAAGTCAGTGCTTTGCTCACAGAAAGTTGGAGTAACTGAGTAAATGGTGTGTTACATTTATGCAAACCCTACATTTTCCAGAAGAGAAGGCCCGCTATCGCTGTCCATCTCTGGTTGTCGTGAAGAAAAGAGAAATGACAGTTAGTACAAAGTGTGAAGGGCAAACAAACTGTTTTGAAGAAATATCTCTCTTAAGGACACATCAGATCATATAATAAAAAGGTGTAATTACACAAACTACAAATATTAAAGATATGTTTTGTATTTGTATTGTACCAAATAATCCTTTTAATAACAAATAACCTTAATAAGTCCACTATTTATCATACATGTCTATTTAGATGCTTTGGTGGCTGCTACTACATAATCATAACTACAGTCATCAAAAGGGTTTAAATCTTATATTTGGTAATACACTGCAGGTATTCAACAGTCCTGCAAAAACACCAGATAGTACAGGAAAAATATATATTGTATCAAATATAATCAAATATTACAGAAATATATTATTGGATGTGGTTTAATAAACAAAGATCATTTCAAACTATACTTTACTCCAGAAAAAACTATAAAAACTATACTCCAGAACAAGGCCAATATAAATACTTACTTTAAATATGAATATGTAGTCTCACTACTAAAAACTGATAATAAAATCATCATTCTTCTTATGGATTAGTATTTTGCTAAAAATAAACCACTGAAAAATAAGAGACAATTTCTAACTAGTTCAGGCCTATCACATAATGTAACCTGCACCACTGTGACATCTCATTACTTAAATTAAAAGGGCTGCTTTTATAAATCAACCAAGACTATTAATCTCACTTGGGCCTTGAAAATTAGCATATCCGTTTTCTAACATATAAACTGCTGTAAAACACTTCAGCACAGCTCAGGGTCCTACAAGTTAACAAACCCCAGATCACATGAGCTGAATGATTTGATGAGTTAAATGATTTGTCTAGGAGATGTCTATAGCCAACCTCATAATATCATAGTTATTAATCTGTTGGCTTGAAAGCCCTCAGCACATTTATTTTCATTTGCGCTGAACTGTCAGATTCAAGTGGACAGATTTTTAGGACTTTGTCCATTTTTGTGAAGTGAAGGTATCCAATTATTGTCATCATTGCCCTTGAAAATGCATTACGCCTCACCTGAGGGCTCACTCAATCAAAGAGACTGAAGGGCCGATTAACAGATGACTTCTGACCTTAATCCATTGCAAAAATCTCCAAAAAGGGCTAGACAGCAATCAACATTTCTTTTTCAGCTTCATGTTGCAAACTTTCTTATTTCTGACATCTCACCTTGAGCACCATGATGTGCGGTTCTGGGTTTGGGACCTTGAACATCTGAACATAATTATTTTTTGAATTATTTAGAGGCAACTTATACTGTAAATCTCAATTATTATATAGGCATTCATAACATTTTACCTTAGGTGTTCATATTTAGCATTTATTAGCAGTACATTAACATTTAACAAGGGTTCATAACACACTAAAAGGTAGGTGTAAGAAGATAAAGGATATTTTTACTGGTTATTGCCCATTATTTGACTGTAATAAATGCTTCTGTGATGACATTTTATTTTATTTCAGCTGTTTAATTTAATATTTTAAAATTAATTTAATTAAATTAGAAGCTGCCTAAGGAAAGTTTCAAATCAAACAATTAAAATCACATTACTAAGTGATACAACTGTATAAACTGCAGCTGTAATTCAGTTTTAAAGACCCTGCACCTTCTATAAAGCTTTCTCATGCATCATCATCTTGTGACCTTAAACAGAATAGTATACATGAGAGTATAATGGTGTTTTTGCTGGTTTTCCGCTGAATAATGAACTGAGTGTGGCGTTTAATGTTTAGTAAAATGTTGAAATTATTATTACTATTTTTAAGAAAAGAAATCCCCATGAATAACTTCTTGTCTCTTTGTCTCCCCTGTTCATTCTTCGCTCCCCTGCTTTTCCATCACGCCCACCTTTTCCTCATGTTCTCCATCCCCCTATTTGTAGGTCCAGCCACTGCTCTCCATCTCTCCTCCATCACATCCCCTTCTCTCCTCTCCATCTACCTCTTCATACCCACTCTACCCATCTCTCCTGTTCCCCTCAACCTCACTCCCCGCTCCCTAACCCCACACCTCTCTTCCCATTTTCCTTCACCCGTTCCCTCTCCCCTCATAGGTACGCCTCCATCCCGTCTTGGCAGCTCCATCTCCTCTTAGCCTCCCCCTTGTCTTTCCTCCCTCTCTCTGGTTGGTTTCCACAGCTGTGGTGAGTGAGGGGCAGATGACCGGAGAATTGGCCTCTGGGAGAGCGCTGAGCCATCCTGGTGCTATTAGGCTCGTGGCTAATAATAGGTGTTTCAGACCGGGGGAAGATCAATCAGGGGGAATCATGGGGAATGTTCGGAGCAGCGCTTTTTACACATCGGCCCAGATGGATGAAATTACACTTGTCAGTTTTTAGTTGCATTACTCCCAAATTGGTTGTCTACTCTTTTTTTTCTCCCTCCCTCCCTTGTGCTCTCTCTCTTCTCTCCTTTCTCTCTCTTTGCCCTCATTCATGTGTCAGTGGCTTGCTAAATGGATTCAGTGGTGAAATCCCTGTCATTTTTGTCTTTTCTCTGTTTAGCCCTCAGCCGGCAACTTTGTTGCCTGCATATGTGCACTTAGAAGAAATCAGTGTATGATCTTGTCTTATGCCTCAAGCAATTTCCATGTTAAACCCAAATGTAAGTGATGTTCTGTATGTTTCCTGCATGTTTAATGAAAAAATGTGATTAACTCTGAAACATTCAGAGTAAAGTTAAAACAAAACCTTGATCATTAGAAATTTTATACTTGTTAATTTGAGTTATTATTTCAGTGGATCTTTTTCCTTTCCTTTATGTTTTACACCAACTGTATAACATTGGACTGTTGGTCATACATAACAAGACACTTGAAAATCTCACCTTGCAAATCAATGACCTGAGGAAATTGTGATGGTCACTTTTTATGGTTTCATGTATTAAGTGACTAACTAGCCTTGTTGTGTGTGCAGGATAAAGGTGTAGAATAATACAAACATAAAGATAATTTACAATTCATATTTTAAGAACATAAAATTGTAATGTAATTAAATCTGTCAGGTACAAATGAAACCTTCAGACTGTATCTTGCTGTTTCAACACTGAATAAAATTCACCACAAAATACGGAGTCTTTGTTTATTTTAATCATCCATTGATTTTTTTAAATGACAGCCTAGGACTGAACATGTTGCAGAATTTTATAAGGAACAATAAGGAACAAGAAAGCAAAGAAATGATACAGCAAGATGATAACATAAGGTTCAGGTTTTGAGCAGCGGTATAATGTGTCTTTCAGTGTAATACTAGAAGCTCGTGATTGATTTGGGCTGGCAAATTTTGAAAATACGTTACCACAGCAGCTGAGCATATGATATCAGAACCAGAGAAGTGGTAATCGAATGACCCGAGCTGTTGTGCTTCTGTGCAATTGCAGGGAGAGAACGAGCTCAGTAAGGTGAAAGGGGTTTATGCCTGGCAGAGTATGCGAACCATAAAGTGTATCATCTAAACCCCCTTAAGCTCCTGATGTGATACGTGATAACTAGCACAGCGTGTCAGTCGGAAAGGTGACTATGGAGGCTGAGAGGGATTATTCTGAGGCAGCCACACAACAGCTATTTGTGTCAGTGATTTCCACTCCTGACTAGGCCTTGACAGACTAAAATGTTTAGTGTTTACAATGCTTTCTTTGCAACTTGTTCTCACATTAACAATTTTTCTCCTTGATGTGGCTACCAGATAAGTCTTTGGCTTAAAGGGGGGTATGATATTGATATATTAAAGTGCTTGCTTGTTTTACTCCTGTCTAAGACAAGCAGCTACACCTTGCCATCAAAACACTACAGCATGACAATCACACCAGAAGATTGGCTGTGTGCAACAGTAGTTTCTGAGAATAGCTCACTAGGGAGACATTTTTCCCCACTGGAAATCAACACATCCCCCAGATGTTGGGGTCTCCCAGTCCACAGAGCAGCCTGGTGTGGAGATGTTCCTCAATGTCTGATTGCAAAACTGAGGAGACAGGAAACAGAACAGGCTTCTTTGACTGAAAGCATGGTGACCATGGGGGAGGGAAGCAGGGCCTCTGTGAGAGAGAGTCTCCTTAGCAACGGGAAGAAAATTAACATTGACATCCTGACTTCCCAGCAAAACTCGTCTCAGGGCTTCGGCAGGATATTTCCATGTTGTGAGCAAAAAAAAAAAAAAAAAAAAAAAAAAAGCTGATATAAAGACACACTCCCTGCTTGTCTTCCATTTATATTGAAATGAGTTTTTTCATCCTCAGCTTGGCTTGTGTGTAGTGAATACAGAGAATCCTAATGTATGTATTTTGCTCATTTTACTGTGCCTGGCGTTTCCGTGCCCCTCCTCTGTGACTCTGTGTTTGCCTCCTGCTGTGGTAAACACAACATTGCTATGATAGCACATGCATTTCAGAAAGCTCCAAACACTGCAGAGGAGCGAAACACTCATTCTCTTTCTCCCTCTCTCTCTCTCTCAATCTCTTCCCCCTCTGCCTCCGTCAGTCCTCTCCCTCACTTCCAGCCAAGGTATTCAGCTCCCATGATTGCAAACATGCATAATGACAGCATCTCCTGGGGGCCAGCGGAGGTACCCCACTGATGCTGAGAGACTCTATCCTGTCGTCACATTGCAGGAAATTTGTCAGCAGTGCAGGCTGGAGCCTGGTGAGCTTTGGCAATGCACCACCAGAAGCTTGGCTGGCTGTTTTTTGTTAATAAAATGAAGTGCAAATTGTGCCGGGCTCGTATGCATTGGAACAGCTCAGTGCTTCCTCCCATTACGAGGCCAGGGCGAGCGCCATGGAAGCATAAGCGTGAATACATTATAAAGTAATGAGGAAACATCCAGGAGAGGGTCACGGGGGGCGTCAAGCGGCTCCAGAGGCCTCACCAAGAGCTTTCAATGTGCTCCGTGATGGATTAGTCATTCGTGTTTGAAGAGCGAGCGAGAGGTGGAGTTCAACAATGTTACACATAGCAACAGTTGCTAAGAGTTGCAGTGAGCGAGGCCTATTCAGTTTGTGAATATGTACAGTTGCTGCTCAACAGGAATATAGGTGAATAGAGATAGAGCTGTTTTGTGTATCAGTGATGATGATGGTGACATTTCTAACAATTCAGCATAATATTCATGAACATGGAAACACTGCTAGGAGCCATGGGTAGTGGAGAGGATAATAATGTAAACCATTCATACCATAGCAGCGTGAGAGTGGTTAAGACAAGATGTCACTGATGTTCGGAATATGAAGCAAATTATGTTTTGTGGATGCAAAAAAAATCCAATCCAAATTTCTACCACAGCTGCAGCTGGAGCGTATCGTTCTGAAGAATCCCCCCCAAATGAAACCCATGCAGCCTGGTACTTGGAGAGCATGGGTTTGGATAAAAACCACAACACAACACCAGCTAAGCATGCAACTAACAGGAATTATCAAGGCCTGTTTTGAAAACCAACTCTTCTTCAATGTGTTGCAGAAAACATTGAATTCCAAGTGACACACTTAACCGAGAAAGCAAGCCTTGAGTGCATTACATAGATTCTCCCTGTCAATCAAGCCTCACACAAACAGGCCACATCCTATACATAACTGTATGGTGGGGTGGGTGGCAGCGAGTAGCACAGAGGGAGGCTGGTTTGAGCGTAGTGCTTTAGAGCCACTTTCGGTTTCTCCATGGCATGAACGCCCTCCCATTGGCATTCAGTCACTGATGAGCTCGCCGAGCCGCAATGGAGTCGCCTGATGGAACACCATGGCAACAGTCGACACCTGGCAGGAGTTCATCCCACCTCCTCTCTCTCTCGCTCTCTCTCTCTCTCTCTCTCTCTCTCTCTCTCCTCCATCATCCTCTTTTCCCTCCCTCTCCTCCCCCCAGATGCTGGAACATATTTCCCTCAGACTGACTGAAAGCCCCTGTGAACAAATAATGGGTGCACGCCAGTCTAAATAAAGTGCGGTTTATGAGTTGCGGTCAGAAACGTCTCCCTCTGCCCCTCTCTCTTTTGCTCTGTTTTTAATGTTCTGCACAAAAAACAGTTGCCAATTTTTTCCCTTTTTTCATCTCATATGGCTGGTTGGTGATTATACAAAGCCATTTTTTCCTACATAGTCAAATAAAAGGGAGCAGCTCCACACCAGTAGTCTGCAAACCCATTTCATAGAAAAGAACAAGGCTCCCAAGCCAAAACAAACCAATGCATCCCTTGGTTTTTCAGCCTTTGCTTTTCAATAATATGTTTCCTTCACCTTGAATAAATCTTCTCAGCAAGCTCCAATTCAGCTGAATTATCAATTAATCATATTAATCAGGACTGGAAGGAGCTTTACAAGGTTCTTGCAACCGACTGAAAGGTTGTATAAATGTTCAAGTAAACCGCTGCTTGATGGAAAACCCCAGAAATATAAATTAAATAAAATAGACCTACTGATGCTATCATCAGTATGTCTGTGATACAATGCTGTTTCAGCCTTACTTGCACATTGTCACTAAGTATTTATTATTAGTAATATATTCAATGAGTAGTAAACTTGTCTCCCAAAGAGAGACTGACACATCTCATGTCTTCTATGTAGCTGCTTTTAAAACATGTGTAGGCTCAGAAGAAGTGTGTCAGTTTCATGAGATGTAAGTGCAAGAAAGAAACATACTCTAATTTTACATTTAACCTGTAAATATTGTCCTTACGGGCTTATCCCGTAGCGGATGTCCTTACTGTTGCAACCCTCCCCAGTTGCCAGGCTTGGGACCAGCACTCAGAGTACACTGTCTTGTGCAACCTCGGTGACTGGGGGTTTAGTTTCTTGTCCAGGGACACTTCAGCATATGGCAGTAGCCAGGTTTGCCGACCCTTGGGTCGAGGGGGCGACCTCACTACCAATTGCACCGTTGCTATTCCACATTTAACATGTAAATGAAGTTTAAAAAAAGAAAAAGAAGGTTTAAGGGAGTGAAAACTAGCAATCTGTGATAAACAAATACTGATGATACCAGACTCAGAAGTATTGAGTGGAAGCATTAAAAAATTGATAACACCAGTGGAAGATCACAAAAGATAACGTTAAAACTTTCAGTTCAGAGTAACGTTAGCTTGTCACTCAAGAAAAGCAGTGGAGGCACCGCTGACAATGGTTAGATAGGCTTTTGTGGGGCAACATTTACTTGCATGCTAATGTAAAAAATGAATGGGGCAGCAAAATAGCATCAACATAAGGACGTAAGGAAAGTGCATCTTCTACAATTATACATTAGACTTTGATCATTACTCAGTATTAATGTCTTTGAACTATATGCAGTTAAGCAGTCTCCTTCCTTTTCCTAATGGATTGTGTTCACACAGTCCATTTGTGATTTTGTACATTCATAAATACACCAGCTATCAAGACTTGGTTTAGCAACCTGTAATTAGTGGGTGGGTCAGTGCTATGGTTTGTTGAAACCTTTAGTCTCAATTTCTTAGGGCCTAGAAGTGTTTACATGCCTCATTTTGTCCCCCTAAAACCAAACTGTGGAAGCCAAGTCGTGCCAGTACAATCAAGACAGTTGCCACTGAAAAGACTTTGAGGTTTTAGCCAGAAGATTGGCGATGGATCATATTTTAAACATACCAGAATAATGTCTTCCATTTGAATAACTCTCTGTTAGAGTTGGTGACCAGCATGCAGGGCTTGCTTTCCGTCCTTTCTGCAATGAAGCATGTAGCCATCACCACAATTACTTAATGCTAAATTGCTAGAGCTATAGGTGGTATGAAATTAAAATGGAACGGAGAAAACTAGAGAGAAACATTGGTGCCTCGTAAAATTGTGAGACAGAGTAATAATTTAAAATAGTGTAAGAGAGCAATGTTTAATTCTAGCGAGTAATCATGCTTCTCTCACCATAATCACATTAATGCATGCACGTACAGTGGAAAACACGTATATATATATATGTTTATTACTGTTTTGCCAATCAATGCCACAGAATAGCAAGCACCCCCTTTTTGCCTTTAATCCCAATGCCAAAAAATATAACTTTTCAGAAAGCTTGTTGCTCAAGGTATGATAAATCTGAATGTAATGTAGCCAAAAATCATGTTAATAGCTCTTAGTGAGTGCTCTCCTTTCAGTCTTTCTGTGGTAAATTGTGCTGAATGTGTAATGTGTGTGGCTTTTTATAACTACCAGCAGCAGCATATTAACTCCATGTTTATAGGGGCTTAGTACAAACAATATCCCAATATTGTGGTATCTGCAAAAAAAGCCATTCAACTTTTGTCAGAATTACACCTGCACTTACTAATACGTCAAAACTTTAGAATTTCCAGGTCTGTAAAACAAAACTCACTTTAAACAAACACAAAATTTTGGGGTATGCAATTATGATAGAGTGGGTGTCTTTCAGGTGCAGCATCATGTCAACTACAGAGAAAAACTGGGATTTAGATCAGGTCTGAGAGGAGCCATAAGTGTTAATGGGAATTTAAAAGCTCTAAAGTAATACTCTACATGGAAACTTGCTCACTGAGGTAATGTTTATCACATGGCCTCGGCTGGCATCCTCATTCCTAACCACAACCCTCTCTCCTCCAGGCCAAGAATCATGAAATCTGAACTCTTGAGTCAACCAGCTCAGTGTTACAGGAGCTCCATAGATATGTGCCATGGATAAAGGAAGACGATGCAGCTTTTTATTGTATTTAGCACAGCAATCTCAAACTCACATGTGAGAATCCAGCTGTACACTGAAGTCATTCATCAGGAAAACAGATCTCTGGCTGTTCATGAATATCTGTGGGATTAATTATTAAGTAGTCTGTCTTTTGTGTAAATTGCACAATCACATATTTGTCTATTCACTGGGAAGACGCTTCATGCTGCTGTATGGACAAACTGGTAGAGATATGAATCTATGAATGACAGGTGTGAAGTGTCCAAAATACTCTATACAAAAACAAAACAATAGTCTTTGTGTTCTCTGGAGGATGACAAACAGGTGACAAAGAGTTTGTGCGTGACAACAGTTTCACACTGGGGGGTCTGAAAGAAATGGCAGGTGTTTGTTTCTCTGCAGGTATACTTTTTCTTGCAGGAATCCCATTGCACAAGGGAAGAAAATGAAAAATGGATACTCTTGTATTTTACATCCGCCAAAAAAATATCAAAAAGAGGTTGAGAAAATAAACTATTATCAGAATAGCAGATTCATTTTTTTAGGAAGTGTTTTGTTCTCTGTTGCGACAGAGATAGCAAAGATTTGTAGTTGTCTGTTTGTGGTTAGCACTGTTGGCTCACAGCTAGAACAACCTGGGTTTGAATTCACAGGTCTTTGTGAGTGGAGTTTTCATGTTCTCCCTGTCTAAAAACATGCAGTTGGGTTGACGGGTGACTCTAAATTGCTCATAGGTGTGAATGTTTGTGAATATCTATATGTTGGCCCTGTGGCGATCTGTCAATAGTATACACTGCCTCTCGTCCAGTGATGGCTGGGATTGCCTCCAACAGCCCTGCAATCCTTCGAAGGAAAAGCGATTAGGATAATAGATGGATGGCTGTTTAAGAGGGAGATTAATGGGCGCATGATAGTCTAGACGTGGCCAATATATTACTGAGGAATTACTGATATAATTCCCTGGAGTGCTTGTGTTTACACCAGTAAGTACCACACCAGGTTGCAGACAGGTTTCCAAGCCACATCACAGTGAGATGTGCATACATGGCTTAGGGTACAAACCAGAGTGAGAGATAAAGATGGGGAGATCAACAAGAGTTGTTCTGAACCATAAACCACATGAATAGCAAACGTTTTGGGTGGAAAATCTCAAGAAAGAAAATTTCCTTTCAGCTTGCAGTGCATTTGCAATCTGGTCTGAGCCCTGGATATTTAATTCAATAACACATGGTTTTGTACAGAAACTGGGGAGGAAAAGCCCAGTTTAAGGTAAGTCAACTTATCCTCATCAGAGTTAAAGTCATCGGCTTAACATGCATTCAGAGTTTCACTGTACAACTTGGTGACAGCCAATAAATATAATATGTAAATGTATCAAGTTGTTATACTTAAACATTTTCAGAGAAAAGAAAAACCCTTTGAAGAAGTAAATAGGCATTGGGGAATATATAATTTCAGCACACGCTGATTCTAAAATTCTTTTCAACTGTAAAGTACATCAACACCTAACAAATTTTCATCATAACAACGGTTACAGTTACACTAACTCATGCTACCTCTGGGATTTATTAGCTTTCAGTGCAAAATTAAACAAGTCTGCTTTAACATAACCACCCTAAAATGACCATCATAAATTATTTTACATTAACAGAAGCTTCTGGTGTGTAACAGTGTTTTACTTCTGCTGTAAGAGGACTCATGTACAGCAGGCACCAGGGGACAAACATTACTCTGTCCACTTGATTACAACAAATAAATACTGGGAGTGGGATACATCTTCTGTGAGGGGGTATATGGAGCAAAAAAACAGGATGTATTTATGAATTATAAAGAGACTTGAAATGTGAATCTGTCCATGAACAGCAGGACAGCAACATTTTCTGACTCACTTATTCAAACTTTATTTTACAGCACTGACACGCACTTATGACAAGCAGCTAAAATGCTGCCTAATAAACATTGGCTCCATTTTTATGCCTGCTTTGAGGTAGCCCTAATTAACGAGGCACTTCACACACTCCCAGTGACGTATATACCAGTCCAAGCCAAAAATAACACTGCCCTGAGGGAAGACGCAGAAGGTGAGTGGATGTTGTGTGTCTAAGTTGCATGCATAGGTATCTGTGTTACACACTGTGTGTTTCTGTGGTCGTGCTTGTGTGATAAAAAAAAAGTTCATGTGGCCACACATTTGCATTAAGAGGGCTGCTCTGGGTCTCTGGTGGAACCTCCCAAAGGAGTGCTTTAGAGGCCGAGGTTCCAGGCGAGGAGAACAGCCTGATTCCACATGCGCAAGGATGGGGCACGACCACCTGTGAGGAGGTGAAGAGGGAAGAACTGAAGAGTTCTGGTGAGAGGAATGTATACTGTGATGAAGTAAGAAAGAGGAGAAAAGGAAAAATAATGCAGATTACACATTTTGGTTCCTCAATTCACATGGAGGCCAGTCACTGTAGTTTCCAGGGATGAATTTAAGCTGTGGGAAACAATCATAAAGGGCAGATGAGGGCTTAGCAGGTCCTATGAAGTGCAGCAAGGTAAGGAAGCAGGAAGTTATCACAGGGACTTCCAGCAGGATAGCATGTTGCAAATGGTTTGTTCTGCATCTTCTCTTCAACTGGTTCTTTATTTTCAAGTGTTATTCATCTTTCAACAGCGAGTTGTCGGCTATAAAGCCAAAACAGTGAGTTGAAAGTTGCACAAATGCCAAGAAACTGTAAGAATAAACATCACCCAGCAAGAAAGTATTAACTATCTTCTCATCTGTCATTATAACCGACAGCTTTCACATTTCGCATTCGGTTATTATAAAAATACAGATTAGTTCAGCTTTAACAGTAACTGTGTTAGGGCTGCTGAGTTTCATAAAGTTTGACAGGTTTATGTAACTACTGCTTTCAATAAATATGACAGTGATGACAGAAAACCTTATTGAAAAATGATTTAAATGGAAGGCTACATGAAATCACATGTGCCAAATTCCCACATCTCATGGTAATTTTGTTGTGTAGAATTAAGTTTGCACTGTGCTATAGCATCTAAACCCATACATCTAGTGCTAACCCAGGAGCCAGGAGCTGAAGATCTGTTCCTTTTAATCCAAGAGTGATATTAGTTGAGTCAAGTTTCAATATAGAAGCGTGGTTTCAGGAAACAGCTGGATCTTATACATAACCCCCCCCAGACATGAACATTTGCACCTATACGTGCGCACTAATGTTCACAAAGAGCCAAAACTTCAGCTCCAAAACATTGAACCCTTCTACGTTGCCAAGAGCTAATTGATATTTTTCCACAAACAGCATCCAGTAAAATTCTCTAATGGCCTTAAATCTTAATCATTACAGTCGCTCTAGACTAGACATGACATCATAGCAACAGGTAGCCCAGTTTGTTCCATGGGTCTTTAATCACCAAGATTGCCATCATAATGGTTGAGTGGACCACTGGTTCACAAAAGAAGGCTTCTCTGTGTGGAGGAGTCAGATAAGGTATGTTTCTGTTTCTAACCGTCTGGAAACAAGGCCACTCTGGAACTGTGTTTTGTTTATCTTCATCAACCATGATACGATGATACTTCACCAACAGTTTAATTTATGAATACTTGGAGATTGCAATGAACACAGCAAAATTTCACACAAAGCTTTTCAAATTGTGGCGCAATGAAATGGACTAAATGACCACAGATGGCTCTCAGTTTTTGGACTTCCAAGAGAATCAACAGTTGTAGATTCAAACCATCACCGTCAACCAAACCGTTGCCAAAATACAATCAACTTTCTGTCAACACATCCACTGTACTCCTTCCTCTTTTCTCTCTGCTCCTCCCTTCTCTTCTCCTTCACCCTGCATGTTGGATGCCTCAGTGTCAGCCACACCAGTTATTCCCCTAATCCTAAACAGATTGGCTTCCGCCACAGAAGAAAACCCTCAGTCTGGCCGTCTCCTCGGCGCTTGTTCCGCAGAAACCCCATTAATCGGCAGCACATGGCGATAGGTTATGGAATGGATTATGGGCCTTGCAACGTATGTGGTCCACTGGCTGCTCCGATGGTTACATGGTGGCGCACAGGGACACACTCCCTGACAAGGCGACAGAATTGATCTGTGCTGTTCTCACTTTTACAGCCTCCTCGACCAAAAGGGGAGGGGGACACTTGTCAGTCATTTCTAATAGTTGCTCCCCTCAACAGCGGAGTCAATGGCTTTCTCCCTGATGTGAACACTGCATAGAAACTCATGCGGCGGGCTGAACGTGTAATTATCAAACTTGGAGCTGCTTATTAAGATGAGAAAGAGGACAGGGCAATTGTGTTTCTTTTATTTTTTGTTTCTCAGCACAATGGAGTAAGTGGAGGTCTGTGAAATCATGGCGAGGAAGAAGGATCTGAGAGGAGGAGGACAAGAGAGGGAGAGGGAGGGGGTAGAGAGAGAGAGAAAGACATGGTGAGAACGAGATAAAGGAGAACGAGACAATCAAACACACACATGCAGGCACACATGTGTACACACACACATACACATAATAGTCACAGAACATAATAGTGAGGTAGACTAACCATAGTCTTCTTTTTTCCACTGCTGTGCCAGTAGGTGGTATATGTGAATAAGAGTGTGTGTGTGCATGTGTGTGTGTTTGTGTGTATGGTTGTGCACCTCTTAGGGGGTTGGTGAGGTCTCTGAAACACAGCTGCAAGGCCTGCTCTGCCTCTGTCATTTGTACAGCCCTAGTCTGCCAAGGGTGAAAAGTGACCAAAATTATCCAAGAATTCAGGGTGAATGGTGTGTGTGTGTGTGTGTGTGTGTGCGTGTGTGGTAGGGGGTGTCCTAATTCAGGAGGAAAGGGTGAAAATTACACCTCTGCACACATGTTCAGAGAGTAGATCATACACCGGGTGGTTGCAAAGCCTTCTGGAAAGAGATATGTTCGAGAAGATGTGTGCAGGGTGGGAGTGTGCTATGGAACGGACAGTTTATTTATTTGGTTGTCAAAACGATGTCCCAGATTTTAACTGAATGTGGCAGCATGATATAACTCACCCCTGATCTCTAGCATTTTAAAAATACAGATGAAGGTGACATATTGCAACCAATAACTTCTGTTGCTAAATAAGACAGATTCCAGGAATTTGACACTCCAGGAATTGGAGTTTACATCTCCAACTACTACAAAAGCAGCTGGTTTAGGTTAAGAAAGGTAGTAGCCTTGGTTAAACAGTAAAATATCCAAATTGGGCATTTTTATATTAAACTATAATCTTCCCTAAACTGTAACCCTAAGTATGAGCTGCTAAAACATAACATTACAAATCTTTATCATGCTTTAGTTGCCAGAGACAGACATTAGTTAGAAGAAATTAAACAAATATGAACGTTTAGTGTTGCCAGTGGACACATGCATATATAATAGACAACTGTTTGTTTTACATGACAAAAAGATGCAAATACATCGATTCTTTGTCTTGTTTTTTATATGTGATTAAATTGAACACATTACAGTAATGTGATAACATAATTTACACACACTGTTTGCTTTTCTATTTCTGCATTTCTGTGAGATGTGATGTGATGTGTGGGTGTGGAAACTTTGAGTAAACAGAAAGTAATGTACGTTTTTTTTTTTTTTTTTGCTGATGAGTGATTTGTAAATGCGCAATGCGCAAACATGTAATTAAGTTTTAAATGAGTAAATTAATGCTTTTCTAGTACATTTCAAAATACTGTTCATGTACATTTATTTAATTTACTTCCTTGAATACTTGTGTGACTTTGTGCCAGGCTGTGTATGTGTGTGTGTGCAGGACTATATTTGTAGACAAAAGACCAGAAACAATAGGACTGGTTCATAGATGCCCCTGCAAGCGGCCGAAGGAAAGAAAGACGTCAGCCCGACAGCAGCTCATACACCAGCTCATTGGCTTCATGCACATCATCAGGCCTTTTACAAGTGCTAATGAATAGAAACAGTAGCAAAACTTGAAGATGCCAAAAAGTCCATAACACTGTTGAAAAGACCAGCTACTCAACAAGTGTATACAGAATTATTGCGTTCCCACACCTTTTACATGAAGATATCATTGTGTTCACACTATAAAAATGACATTACATACGATGAACATGTTTTTGTAGATGATAATCCCTTTTTATTTTAAAGTAACAGCATTTGCAAGGGACACGAACAGGTCAATATATGCCAGATGATCAAGCAAAGTTTTGAGAATAAAACCTCTGTGAAGTTTGTAACCTTTATGCCCTTTAGTGTCAAGCAATCAGACATGATTGAGGCTGCTGCCGTTTTTAATTTCCTATGATTTTATTATAACCCAGAATCAGCTGGATTTTGTTTCATTAGAGCTAGCGGCTAACCTCTTCACATTGCTGCTGTGTACGGAGCGTGCAGTGGGACTAGAGATATTACCAGCTATGTTTTTTTTTAATGCTTATTATTCTGAGTTGTGGATGTTCACATAATGGAAGAGAAGAGGTGATTCACTGAACAGGTCAACACAAAGTTCCATCATTCTAAACTCTTTATAATCTCTTCATTGAGTTAAAAGCATTTAAAAAGTGTGCACTTTAACTAGATAAGAGGAATTTCAGGAAACTACTATAAAACACCTGCATGGACAAGGGTGTGCTTATGTGTGGTGGGAAATTAATTCTGTAACCTTATATATATAAAAGAAGCTGAGAAACTGCAACAATGAAATGGCACTGAATTTTATCCGTTTAGTCGTCATACGCATGTTAACACATTGTATGTGATTAGTCACTGCAAATACTTTCATGCTTGAATTTTCAGGGTAAATTTACTTAACAGCTGTAGAACACTTTAGCTGATAGTGATTAAGTGAATCAGTCTAGATCTAGTTTCTGCGCTATGTTTTCAGTTTGGCGTAGCGAGGGCATTAACTTTGCTAATGATGAAGTATAAAATTACTTCAACAAAATCTGAACTTTAGAAAAACCTAATGTTACTCTGGAGTGATGGTGGAAGAGATCCAGTGCAACTCTGAACTGCCCCGTGTTTCCCCTTTGCGTGTGTCAAGATCTGAAACCTCCCACACAATCCCAGACTGCCTTGCTCTTGATCAAAGGTACAGTGCATTATTCAGAAAGCCTAGAGCTATGATAAAAGGACTGCTGTTATAATTAGTGAGAAGCTGTCCTTTTGAGAAGCCCTGTCCCAACCCTGGTGTTGTGTATGCACTGGACTGAAGATTGTGGATATGAGAGCACTGCCTCTGACCTCTGTTTGGCAGTAATGATCACGCCTTGACCTCAGGGTTTGATGTCCAAGTGTTGATGACCCTGCATGTATGTTGCTGAGGCATGACTAAGCATGATCTGAGGCACATGCTTGGGTGATATGACCATTCGACATAGCACCGGCATTTTTAAACACCAGCTTTCATAAACTAAGCTAACTGAGGTTGATTGCATATGTTTTCCTGTCTTTACCTTTGAATAAGCAGCTGCAGTCTCAAACCCTCATACCCCTGTATGCATACATGGGAACGTGTCCTTTTTCCCCTGCAGTCCCCCCTCCTTGCATCCCCCTATGCACTTCCTGCTATCTCCAGGGCCAATCTAAAGCTGTGCTATTACGAGTCCTGTACTTGGTGTGTTGGCGGCCGATTTAGAACATCAACACCATCAATCAACCCGCCGATGGGGCCAACCAGCTGGCTGAACCGTCCTGTCCCACTGCTGGACAATTTGTCATCCGACGAGGCCAAGTTGCGTTCATGTAACTACACCCAAACCTTTCTTCTCTCGGTCTCTCCCCTTGCTAAAAAGCTCTTTTGATGACTTTTTGACTCACCCTTTCAACTGCGTCCCTGAAGCCTTGACGTCTCCATTCACAGCTGCCTCTTTACCAAAGCCTTACAATTGTTTTCTCTTCCTATATATGAAGGAAACTAAATGCTTATAGAAAGTCACAGTACAACGCTCACTTTGGTTTCTCTTGACTGGTCTTTTGGTGTCTGTTTGCAAGAGTAACAGCTTTTTTTATTCACTGCTTTGGACATCACGTTTGCTGGAAAAGTAAACCCCGTGCTGGTCATTACAAATGTTTCCCCTGTTGCTTTATGTGGTTTGCTGTTGTGGGTGATTATCTAACTAAATATATGGCCAACAAATAAATAAATAAATAAACAGTGGAGTAACTATGAGTCATAGTTCTTACACAAATAATAGATTTTATGTTTGCTTCCTGTATACTTGAGCGATAATAATAGTGTAGAAGCAACTTTATATACCCAGAAAGTCACAGACATAGTCCATTAAAAGGAAGGCTTTTCCTAAACAAATAAAACAAACGAATTCCAAATTGATTACATTAATATTCAAAATTGAAGACACTGCTGTGTTTTATGGTTAAATTACTAGTCATAATTTAGGAAATTCTAATTAGAAATCTGAATTACTGTAGTCATATATGTGAAAATGGCTTTCATAAACTCCATGTAACAATGATGTCATGAATTCCTTTTTACACACACACACAGACACACACACACACACACACACACAGACACACACACACGCTTCGCTCTTAATTGCTCAGTGTTCACTTTGCCCTATTTCTCAGTTGTTCTCACTCTGCAGGCCAGCTGAGAGGCCCCTGGGGGCACTGTGGGGGCCTTAGAGTTGTCCAAACACCCCAAATAGGGGTCTGGGGAAGTTCCTTGCTCTTTTGTCTCTGCCGTCTCTGTCGGGGGAACAAGTGCAGCACAGTGCACATACTTGGGAGTTTGTCTGCTGGGGTCATGCTATGGCTGCTCGGTGGTCCTTCATAGTCACGCTACCATTTCTCTCCTCAGCACCCCACTGCCATGGATATCCAGACAGCCAGCCCCAGCTGCACAACTGCCCTTTATCAGTTCAGTCTGCCAGGGTCACCAACAATCAGCCACTGATGATGCACATCTGTGTGTCTCGGCATGCAATAAGGTACTGAGTAGCACGTACTCTCCGAATTCTTTAATGTACTTATCTCACATCACACACACATTTCTACACACAAACAAGCAACTGCATGCACACACACACACGCTCACTCATAAATACACACACAAAAAAAATCTTCTTAAAGTCTGCGGAAGGAGAGAGCTGTGTTAAATTTATATGATCAACTTTCAAGTGTGTGCAAGGGATTAACAAGAGTCTGCAGCAAATCACAGTCGACACTTCCAAATTTCAGAGTGAAAATGATTTCTGCTAAACAGAACCATACAGCAAAAACTGGGCGGCTTCTTACATGGTCGCACGCAACTTTATTTGCCTGTAAATAATTTTCCAACATCCCATTCAAGAACTGGAGCGTTTGATTTCGTTTTTATGAGACCATGTTTTACAAATGCTATGAGGGCCAAGAGAAACTGTACCTGGCAGTGACACTGAAAAAGGCTTTCCTCACCTTCTTTCAGTATTAATGAGCCCAGAAAGAGTTTGCACTCTAAGCCAAAATAGATTACAGACAATGTGAGGCAGCTGCCAAACACATTGCATGACCCACAATAATGCAAATAATGCTGATAGGATGCTGAACTGGACTCCATCATGTTAAACAAAGACTGTTTGTAACAATTAATGTTTAAAAATATTTCTGTCAGTATGATTGATTAAAAATGCATGTAAAAATGTATAGCAGCACTATGAACACACAGCAATACAATCTATGCCTAATAACATGTTTCCAGCTGCAACTTGCGAAGTGTTCTTTGGATACCTGGAAGAAGAATGTGTTAAGGGGCATGAGGGGGGTGATTGGGGTGAAATTATAACAGGAATAAATTGGACCCTTGGCACTGCCCTTCCTTTGAAAAGTCCTAATGACAAATCACCACTTTTCCTTTCACCTCCTAGTGTTTCATATGAGCTCCACTCTGGATGCTCTGCTCTGATACTGCAGCGCCACATCATTGGCGAAGCTGCTTAAGCCTCACCCATGGTCATTTTCTCAAGAGAACATTTTGGTTTTATGCCTGCCTAGACCTCAGCCCTAAATGGACTTTTTATTGTTACCAGTGACTGTTATGACAGTTTGAAAATGCAGGCTGGCAAAATATGTGGGAATAGTCATGCTGTTGCTGTGGAAAGGTAGATTTTTGTATCATTAATACCTCTGCACTCTCCACAAGCTGACTTAAACATAACTTTAAACATAACTTAAATATGAATTTCACAGGCTTTTAAAAGTTCTTCTCTTCTTAATTTAGTGTATATGACTAGGAATGAAACTAAGGAAATACTATAATAGTACATACATGCAGCATATATTGCAGCTTTACCTTATGCTTAATATAAGATGTTTATCTCACTACTCCAAAATGTGTGAAATTGATGATGAACAGACACACTGTGAGTCTTGTGAAATAATCCACTGAAGGGGAAGAAACAATTAAGAAGCAGTAATGACTGTAACAAAGGGGGGATGGTCTTGCATACCTCTTCCTGTCCGTTTTATCATTAACTTTGCCAATGCAAAAGCAATACCTGTGAAGGGAATCTAAATTGGTACCAAGGGGGTAAAATAATAGTAAAAAGCATAATTAGAAATGTAGACTTCACATTGTCATGTCTTGTGGATAAAGATGAATTGTTAAAATGCAAATTCAAAAAACAGAGGATGATTCTCTGGCTGTTTTAAGTGAAATTTAATCTTCTCAAATTTTTACCTGAATGGGCTGAACAAGCACATGGACCTTGACCTAAGTGCAGGAAAAAGGATTGTCTCTCATTCACGATATGAAACCACAGTCAGATCCCCAGACCTGACTGACGGCTGAGAGATGTCAAAGCTAAATCCGGGCCCAGGTGACCACCAGTGGTCCCTGTCTGCGTCTTGAGGGTCTAACTACTTAATAAGTGGTTGTCCCAGGTTTCCTGGACATAGTCCAGACCCACAGAGGCCCCCTTCGAATGGACGCCCAAAAGCATAAAGACGGCTTCATTTATCAATCAGACCAATCACAGACTTTCCGGGGCTAGCGGCCCCGGCCACATGTTGGGGATTAGACGCATGGAATTCAGTACAACCAAATTGTGGAGAATTAGTCAGTTAGCGATTATATCAAATCAACAATGAAAAAAAGTTGGGTTTACATTACAGTTACGGGTGGATCAGTGTGCTCTAGTTATTACTGGCCATCAATGTAAAATCAAAGGCATTTTAAATATGTAGCTAACACTGGCTAACCAGGACTCACTGTGGCTTTAAACGACAATTTAGGATCATCCCACATACTAAACAGCTGTTTAGCAGAGTCCAGTCCAGTCCAACCAGTCCTCCCTCCTTTCAGTTATTACTTACAATAAAAAAGAAGCTACAACACTTACTAGGCAGCTTGTCCATGTCACACTAATAGCCCCTCTTGATAGCTCCTCGTCACATTGAGATAAGTTTTACAGAATATTTAATATGTTCAAAAAAGTCAATTATGTTATTGATGCTAGATGACAAAAACAAATGCAAGTGGACACATGTGCATGATTCCTACACCATGTGCATGTCCTCACAACTCAAATATCTGAATAGTGTGACATCACAGTCTTGTGTGAAAGCTGGGAGTAGATAATTAATATAACCCAGCCAGCACATGAGCTGCGAGCTGTGCAACTGATTTAGAAGCAGAAGGAGAGAGGTGAGCCTGTCACCGTCACCTCTGGCATGTTGTGTCACTCCTGCTCATTTTCATCTCTGCACACAGATGACAGAGGAGGCTCTGACAGGTGTCAGAGATGAACAGAGCAGGTCTTGTCACTCACATTCACTGAGCCCCCCACTGTGTGGGACACGGACACTTTGACATACCATGACTATAACTAGAGAGAGGGAGGTGTGTCTGTTTCTGTGTGTGATAGATGGAGAAACAGAAAATGACAGCGGAGAGGGAAAGGGAAAAACTGGGGAAAGGAGAGATATGGATGATGACAGATACAGACTCAACAAACAATATGCAATGATCATCTTAAAATATAAAGCAGACCATAACATTAAACAAGTGGTTAATGTAAGTCTGGAGAAGCAAAGATGTATTTGTTTGGGAAACTTTTTAAAGCAAAAAGGTAGCCAGCATTTCTCAGTGGACATGTGACAGGTGTCATCTCTCACAATGGCCATTTGTGGCACTGGTCTTGGGACATGTCACAGCACAATAGATGCATTTCAGGCCTAAATCAGCAAAGGTTCAATAAGCTTGAAGGAAAGAGAACATTTATCATATTTATTTAATGCCTAATGTTGACTGAATGATATGAATTTTATGATTCTAAATCTTTTTCAGTCAGGTGGAATTATAAAATCTTATTGTCCACTATAATTTTAATATACGCACACACGTGTAATGTATATCTGAGAGTTTTCTTAGTGGATGTGTCACTATTTAAAGTGTTTCAATTCAACATGCTCCATTGCTAAAGAAATTAACTTTGGTTTTAAACAGAGGACAGCTTAAACTAATGACTTAGTGTCAGCGTGAGTATAGACTTTGAGGTAATGGGTACTTCCAATAAGAGTGCTTTTCACAGAGGGGGTTATCACCTATGGTAAGAGTGCGTGAGTGCTTTTCACATACAGTATAGGTCCAAGGCTTCGGACCATTGACACACACATAGTACACTATTAGCACACATTACTGGAAATAAATTATCATGTCATTTTATGATTTTATTAAATGATATTTTGGGAGTGTAAAAGTAAAGCTGCTGCAATTGTGATTGCAAGTGTTTTGAGTGGTGAGATTATCACGCATTTATGCAAAGAAATTTAAAATTTAAAAAGGCTTGCAAAGCATCTGAGTGGAATTTGTACCACCCTAGTGTCTGGTAAAAATGTTAAATAGTACTGGCATGGAAATATTATGAACATTGTGGATAATATTCGGTTTATTTCAACCCAGTCTAGATCCACCAACAGAAGTGTCATTGTTCCTCAACTCTAGATTTCAACTTTTTTGCTCATTCAAAACAGAGCTAGACCCCCCATATTTCATTTCTCTCTCGCTGATAGCATTTATCAGCAGTGTCCTGATAAAAACAAAATATGCAACTTAAGCCTGTGCAGAGCTAAGCTGCTGAGGTGGACAGGATTACCTGGAGGTTAGCCGGGACAGGCATCAGATTGTACTGTCATAAAGGGCCATTAGCCTCTTGGCAAACTGTACCTCAAGCCCAAGATGACAGAGCTTGTCAAGACAGACAGGGGGGATAATATGAAAGTTAAATTTGTCATGACAGACATTTGAGTGAATGAGACCTCCAGAAAAATGGACGCGTACAACAAAACAAACATAAAAAGAGCCTTTCTATTTAATTTTTGAATTTACTTCATGCTTACAGGATTCATGAAATAACTGATATCTGCTATTCTCTAATGTTTTAAAGTCTTTATATGAAAAAAGAGCCTGAGTTACTACACAGCTCACAATGGAGCAGACTTACTGTCGGGCTCAGATTAAATTTAATACAGGATCTTGACAGACATATCCTGGAAGCATATCTCACTCTCTGCAGATTTCCGAAGAGCAAGCTTACATGTTTTTCTTGGATTTGCCTCATTAATTGGCTAGTTAAGTCCCCTTAATCCACGATGATCACATTCTTGTGTGTCTTGTGGCATTTCTTTAATCTAATATATCCTGTTACCTTTCTGCCACAATACTTCACACCTTTAACATCATTAAAATAAAACTCTAACAAATGTCCTAGGGTCTCAGCTTTGAGTGGCAATATAGGAAGGCTCATTTTAAGGCAGGAAAAAATGACAATGCAAAATATAATGGCCGGGAGGGGAAAGGGAGGGGGTGTTGTCTAGACAAAATGTCCACAGGTACAGCAGGTATATGGCTAGACAAAGCAGTAGACAGCCAGCTGTCTTCATACACACTGTCACTTTCTCTGATAAGTGAAAGAAGAGGTCTTGTCTGTTATCTTTGGGAGGGAATCTCGATTATTTGGTGACACACACACACACACACACACACACTTCTCTCTTCTCTCTCAAATCTCCACCCATTTCCTTCCATCTGCCTCTCACTGTGAACTGCCTGAAGGCCATATCATGAGCTGGGCCTGTAATAAAGAGCCATGCAGCAGTGGTGGGGGTTGTGGCGGCAGACCATCAGACTGGCCAGGCAGGCTTCAGCTGGAGTCTTCCTCTGTCTCCCCTTTCTGTCTCTTTCAGTGTACTTATAGTGGCTGCCGACCTGTCCTTTCCCAGAGGGTTTTGTGAAAGCACAGAAATGTGATGCTTCTACTCAGAAACAAGTTGTGGTGAAGTCTGTCTGTAGTGGCCGTGTTATACCTCCCTTCTACGCAGCCCCCGCACACACACACCTCCGCGTCCTCCTATTTTTTCTGAACAGAAAGACTCCAGGCGCCAGGCGCAGTGTAACTGCAGTCTCAGGTATGCTGGGCGGACGTTGCGCCCACTTCCCAGGGCTTCACCTCCACCTGAGACTGAGTGACGCGGGCACCAGAATCAGCTACTGTACCTCAGGGAGGGCGGCTCAAAGAGCAAGACAGTACATCATTCATAAATCAAGGTCTTTATAACCGAAGATGTGAAAGAAAATGCCTCTCCTTCTGTCATTAGAGCTTACAGCCAAATTTACTTTGATCTTTAACCTTTTAATGGTCTTCTCTACTTCTCTTCTTTGTTAGAGCACATTTTAAATTGTGTTGTCTTGTTAAAAAAAAGAGAAATATTCCCCAAAAAAAAAAACAAAACATAAAAAAGTGTCCATGCCCTCAAAACAGATCAACCATTCGATCCAAACTATGGGTAGATCTGTAACAATTTGACAATTAACAATTAGTAAAGCTTTTTTTTTTTTCAAGAAAATTTGACTGTTGTTAAATGTCAACCTGACAAATTTTTAAATTGTTCTTTTTTGTTATGATTTGGAAAGTACATCTATATTAATACTTTTATAACTTTTATAACAATGCGCCTTCCAACCTTTCCTATAAAATTGCCCTATTCAAAAAAATGCCATCTCACTTTTTCAGCTAATAGCAGAGAGATAGTTTAATATAGGAGACGTAGAAACAGTCTATAATCTCATCACGGTATAAGCACTGAAAACACAACTTTTTGAGGTAAATTATTTTTTACATTAGTTTTAGTTTACATGTGTAGTTTAACATTTCTACATCTAACTGGGATAGGGCTATTTGTGGCAGTTACTAGCAATATCACTATTTCTTCTTCCTCATTCCTTCAAATGTTGTGGCATTGTCATGTGTAAAGGTTTAGCATGATTACAAAATAATTTGAAAATAGAATAAGTACTCAGAACCTAAGTTGAGGTTTGGTACATCTGTCAAGATATGACAGCTGTAGAGCAATTTTCATTGTGGTATGAGTGGTTTTGTGGTTAATGTGTGCTCTCATAATACATCCTAAGCTAGTCTGCTGCTTCATTATTTGAGCGGGCCGCATGGGTTACAATGTGCATGTGTTCCTAAATGAAAAATCCTTGATGAAATTTAACTGACTTGTGTGCATATGTTTTGAGGAAAGGGGGTCTTTTGTGGTGGTGTAGGAAAGAAAGTGTGGGTATCTGGGACAGATACAAACATATAGAGACAAATTCATAGAGGCGCACTTCCAGGTTTTTCCTATTGTTCCGGCTCTTCAATGTCAAACCACCGTTACATGCAGAAAGTGTGGAAACAAGCAAACAGGTTCCTAGTACCCAGAGGTACACTGCTGATGAAGAAAGATCCCACTAAACCAGAATGATTCATAAGTATTGTAACTGTCCTCGTCTTTTGTAATACACCAATTAAACCAGGGTTTGGAGCAGGTCTGTTTAGACGTGTGTATGAGGAGTGTGTCTACAATTAGCAGCAACTTAATTATGAAAGACAATCACTTTTATCCACAAGGCCACAACAATATTCACTTTCCTTTAGATAAAAAACAACCATGCACACATGTAGAATTGTTTTCCATTGGACCAAAAAGTAAACTTTTTTTCTTAGTCTGCTTGTCTGTGCTTTACATAGTCCTTGTATATGGGTGACTGCTTATGCATGTTAATGTAATGTATATTACTGTACAGTCATGTTTTCTTGCCGTGCTCCGTAAGGAAAGTCACTCTGTCTTGTCGCGCTCTGGTGACTGTTGCGCTCTCCTGCGCAGTTGTAACGCAGCCACTCCCCGCTTGAAGCTCTTCAACGTCCCACAAACCCTGCGTTAAGGATCCATTCATTAGCAAACAGCAACACAGCAGCAAGACGTCCAACATGTCAGACAAGAAACAGACCGTGGACCTCGGCTTATTGGAGGAGGATGATGAGTTTGAAGAATTCCCAGCCGAGGGTGAATATTCCACATATTATGTAGTGTAATTTTACAGAACATGGGAAATGTTTTTCGGGTTTTCGGTGCTGGGCCCTGCAACAGTGACTCAGCTAGCTTAGCCATATTAGCGTTTGCCTTAGCTAGCATAGTTCTTGGTACTAACACGCCACAGCCCGCTGATTTAGCATTAACTGACTTGTTAGTGGACTAACTTATTAGTTAGGCTGTCTGTCTTTTAATAAGCCAATAACAGTGCTAGTATTTGACTTTTGGGTTCTTTTGTCACGTGTGCTCTTTAGCTAGCTGTTTTGCTGACATTAACGCTAGCTACCTAGCTAAGCTAAGCTAAGCTAGCCTAACGTCAACATTTGCAAACAAGCTAGTGTGAACAGTTCAGCTAACAGCTTATTAAGATGGTCAGTGGAGTGTATAGTATTTAATGTTAACTTTCAACTACACTGCCAGACAAAGGTGTTGCTGTTTTGGTCTACTTAGTTTTCTCATGTTTGTGTTTTTTCCCCACTGTTTAAACTCCAGACTGGACGGGTCTGGATGAAGATGAAGATGCTCATGTTTGGGAGGACAACTGGGATGATGACAATGTAGAAGATGATTTCTCTAATCAACTGAGGTAATTACAATAGAATTAGCAGATTTAACTGTGTTTACCTGCAGCCCTTTAGATTGCTAGTGTATCTGGTACATAGTTGTGTTGCTTTATATTAATAAGCACCAAACTTCTTTACTGATATGATTTAGAAAAGTGGTGAGGACAAAATAACTTTATTTAGGTGATATTTCCCAGTGATATTTCATTTATTTTAATTTCTAATGGAAGATGACACCTAAAGGTGATATGCCACTCCAGTGATGGAACAGACGTGAATATGATGAAACAGAACAGAAAAATAACTTTGTCAATAGGACCTCTAAACATGGCCCTAAGAATTTGTTCGATCCATGTTTTCACAGACAACATAAAAAGACAGTGTTAATACAATAATGTTTGGGCTACTGCAGTCGTACACACCAGCATGTCAGGAGTAGGAGTGAAGTAAAAATAAAATTACAAAAAATGTTAACGAAAAGTCAAGTGACAGTTTTACTGAAGAAGACACTTGGACACAGCCCAAGAATAA
>OMLM01007198.1:80421-102255 GCA_900302695.1 Helostoma temminkii | reverse complement strand
TATGATTTAGAAAAGTGGTGAGGACAAAATAACTTTATTTAGGTGGTATTTCCCAGTGATATTTCATTTATTTTAATTTCTAATGGAAGATGACACCTACAGGTGATATGCCACTCCAGTGATTGAACAGAAGTAAATATGATGAAAGATACCAACAGAAAAATAACTTTGTCAATAGGACCTCTAAACATGGCCCTAAGAATTTGTTCGATCCATGTTTTCACAGACAACATAAAAAGACAGTGTTAATACAAACAGCACCCAGTTGAACAGGTCATGTTCACCTGACGAACACAGCAAAGAGAGTACCGACATCAGCAGCAGCACATGTGCTAATGTTTGGGCTACTGCAGTCGTACACACCAGCATGTCAGGAGTAGGAGTGAAGTAAAAATAAAATTACAAAAAATGTTAACGAAAAGTCAAGTGACAGTTTTACTGAAGAAGACACTTGGACACAGCCCAAGAATAAAAAGATGGGGGGGACTGTTGAAAAGAAGGGTCAGTAATTCACTGCTGTGGAGATATTTTGGCTAACACCACTGAGAAGCAGAGTGGCGTGCCCTGCAAAGTGTGTTTAAAGAATATTCTCACAAAGAAAGGTAATACCTCCAATCTTTATTTACTATCTGAGGTGGTTTCATCCTTTAGAACTCCTACAGCACAAGACTTTACAGTCCCAGACCCAAGCAAGTGCTGGTGGTCCCCCTAAAACAACACTAACACTTCTGATCGTGTCCACTTTTTCCAGTGCCATGCTTTACCACATGAAAAAATAATAGATACAGTGATATCACAAATATGAGAGCCTACTTTACTGTAAAAGACATAATGCCAGTAATCATGGTTGAAAATGTTGTATTTAAGCAGCTGAATTAACCTGATGTCATTCATTATATACACCTCACTCCCAAACATAACTAGGTCAACATGGCCATGCACCTTTTTATTTTTGCGGCAGAAAAAAATACATTTTTTGGAAATCAGTATGTCTGTTGCTAATATTTATAGCAGCAGTCAGTGTCTCAACATCTAGTCTTTGCTATTATTTAAAAGTGATGGGGGTTAAATGACAATTAATACGTCACTAATTATTGCTATTGTCCTCCAAATGAAACTTAGAATTGAAAATCCAGTGCACAGCATGTTCTCCATTTATAGATGAATGAGATTTTTCTATAACATATTAAAAAAATGTTAAGGTCAAGGACTGTGCACAGCATACAGATGCTGTTTAAGAAGCTAATCGTTGCAAATGAGGCTTTCTCGTTGCTGTTGCCAGTATTGTATTTGGCTTTCTTTGTGTGTTTTTTTTAAAATTTATCATTGTCATCTTTGTGCTTAATCTGTCCCTAATCCCTATTGCTCCTAATATCAGAAAAAATAGGAAGATGAACGTAGTATCTAATGTAAAAATAAACATGCTAATCTTAAATTATACTATTAATAGAGTTGTGCATTGCACACAAGGTCTACTTTTATAGTTACACTTATTGAATAATCAGTAACTGTTGATAGCTAAGTGGCTGGTCTGTTTTTATTTCACTACACATAGGAATACACAAAAGTTTTGCTATTATTTAATTATGATAGCCATGCTATTAAGTTGTTTCTTAAAGGTATCATTATTTTTAAAGGGCGCAGTTACCATATATATGTAATCATCAAATCCATAACTGCACGCATAATGCAATATTTATATTTTTTCCACTCCCATCTCTTAATGGTTCTCACAATCAATAGCAGAGGGTACTTATGCCTTAACCACCCACCTGTAATCATCTCTACTGACTTGATCTTTCTCTTTTCCTTATCCTCCCTGCAGAGCAGAGCTGGAAAAACACGGTTACAAGATGGAGACGTCATAGCGGCTGACGAGCCCTTTCACTATACAGCAACATTGGATATGGACATTTATATTTGAATATTACTTTCTGACCACACACTCACCACCAGAAGAGATTTGAGGATGTTGATTTGTTTCTCTTTTTTTTTGTAAGATATATGGAAGTAAAGTGTTTGGAGAAAATGTATTTGAGTGACTTTACTGACCAACTACACTGCAAAGATTTACACAATAATGTAATACATATGCAGCTGTTTTTGAACACACACAGATCTGGGTCACCTCACCTGGAGAAACTTGACTGCATTTCTGTAGCTGTAATAGGAACGTTGCTCAAATTGATCAACATACAATTGTGAGTGACTAGTCTTGATTGGTTTGTATCTCCAATTCATGCAGCGTAACTTCTTGCTAAAATTAACACATCCAGCCAGAGCCACTGCATTTTTCATAGTCATTGGACTGTTCTTAGTCTTTGATATGTTATCTGCAGTCATTAGTTTTGGTACAGAAGGTGATCTACAAATTACTGCCTCGACAGCTGGTGATCTCGGAGGCACGTGCCAAGTCGACACATTCTACCTGTAATCGACAGCTTGTTATTGCTCTCTGACACGTGCGTTTATTTTGGACTGCATGAGTTTTGCATGATATTACTGAAGTTCAGGGACTGAACAGGATTCATCCAAGATATTCGTCATTTAGTAGCAACTGCACTTTATGTAGGGCTGTGTTTATTGGAACTGTCACAGTGATGTTGGCATGAAGAAGGAAGGAACAGATGTACACAGGAAGAAATTGACATGTACCTGAGCTGTGCACATGCAAGTACACAATGCAAACAAGTTTAAGTGTGTGATGCATGGTACACACATACAGCAGCGGTTCCTCTGCACTGTGCTGTATAACAGCTCCCTTCCCTCTTAGCCCCACGGCGCTGGGCCGAGTCCCTGAAGGAGAGATTATCCACTGCCGTGTTTGTCAGAGGCAGTGGGGGGGTCTCAGCATGGGGCCTCCCAGCCTGCCTTGCCTGGGCCTGCCCCTACTGCCAGCCAGGCCCTTCTCTTCCGCTTGGCACAGCGGGGACTCTCATACTGAACCAGAGGCCAATTTATCCCTGCCACACTCCCCCAGCAAAATGATTTCTCTCAGTGTTTTGTCGACTCTCAGTCCCAGGGTCCTAATGAGGCGAAATGGATGCCAGTAAGACCAAAGCTGTTGGAGCAGCTTTCATCCTGAAAACAACATCTATCCTCCGAAGAAGTGGAAAGTAACCTAAACACATTTCCTCAAGTACTGTATTTATGTACAATTTTTGTACTTGAGTATTTCCATTTTGTACAACTTTAACTCATTTGAGATGAAAATGTCCTTTCTGTACAGAATTTCAGACGTACACTTATTTTCTTGAAACAAGGGCAAACATCTGTCAGCATAGATGTGCTTTAGTGCTTTCAACCTTTTTTCCAAATACGATCGATTTGTCTCAATGAATTTCCAAAAATGAATGTTTGTAGGTAATAATGTTCATTTTGTTAAAACTGTATTGTCATTTTGGAGTCAGTAGTTTATGCTAGGATACCGTATAATGGAAATGTATCGTACTGACTTAAGACTTAAAGTCTAGAAAAGGTAGAAGTGGAAATTGTTCGGTCAAGTGTTTGTATGCTGGTGACTGAAAGCACGCTGACAAGCATCTCGTGATTGTTCTGGGAAAATGCTAAATCCCTCATTTTACTACTTGCAGTTATCTCAATCAGCTGCATATCACAGCCCAACATCTCCCATGTGTGCAAAGACAATATTGTGATTGAAAGAACATGCCAGCTCTCACCGATACACAGTGCATGTCAATAAACAGAATACATATTTGGTCGGTCCTATACAACAAGAAATAAATCAGGGTGGCAGGATCATCAACTAAGCTCAAAGATTTCTGACTTGCACATAAGGGATACTCTGATCTGTTTATGCCCTTGAAACTAAGGGCCCTGGGCCAGATGATTATTCTAAGGGTTGGGAAGCCAGTGAAGTGAAAGAATCAGTAAGTGAGAGCAACAGAGGAGGACCTGTGACCATTTTGTTTGTGCTGAGAGCGTAAGATTGGTCCCTTGTGTTTGACGCTGCGAGGGCCTCAATGGACCCTCAATATTCAACCTCACACAGATCACTAGGCTTTTCTGTGTCTCTACAGAAGTTCGTTGATCCCATTTAATCATAACTTTAATTTGTGCGAGTTTTTATTGTTCTGTTGTGACCCACATAATTCACACGTGTGTGGCTCACTGTGGCTCATTTTGACTTAGAAAGAGCTATGTGACTATCTGCTGTATGAGTATATTTTGAAATCAATGGAAGGCTGTATTTTGACTCATTTAAACAGTAGACTTCTTTTTAAAAGACCAGTTCAGTCTGAGCTGTGGAACATTTGATCTTCATGCAGAAATCCAAGACATTTGATACTTTGACCTGATTACATTCTGGATCAGTCTAATAGGGAAACTAGCAGCAAACTCTGTAAACTGATTCTTCAAAAAGCATTTTCTTATTTGCAAATTGTTCTCTCTCAGCCCACGCAGTTCTTAGACCACATGACTTCATGCAAGAGAGCGGCCAATGGAACTGCAGCGAGGACTATTTCATAACACTTCATGTTGGGAGATGGCAAATCCATTGTTCTCAAGGCCCATGAGCCTGTGGGCGAGAGTCCCTGCTGCGTCTACTCTGAAGAAACACACCAGCCTCCAAGGCTATATTTTCCTCTCTTTTCTGCAGACACTGGAGGCTACTGTGACCATTCCAGCTTTCTCCCCACTGCTGCAGACCCTGTTCTCTCCACATCTCCCCTTCTCCAATCCCTTCACCACCGAGCCAGGCAGAAGACGAAGCTGCACAGTTAGGAAGCATGCAGCTGCTACTATAATAGCCCTAATTGCATGTTTCTTTTGTTGGGCTGAAATTAGCGGCGAGGCTACAATACTACTACTAAAACCCCCCAAAACCTCCAAGTAACGTTGGAGAGGAGAGAAAAAAAAAAAAAAAAAAGACACTCAGGGGTGCGTTCACCAGTGAGACTGCCAACCCACTGCCGAATGGCCCACACCTGCACACTCGCACCCCCGCTAAAGTAAACACAGATAATAAGGTATAATTACTTTAGAAAATAATAACGAGGAGCAACCCTCCAGACCCCCCTACTCCTGGTGACAAAGGGCTGCCTGTTTATTGTGGGGGGTGAAACAGCCCCAAAGGACGCTGGCGAGTGCCCTATCAAAAGACCTGAGGGCCCTACTGAGGGTCCCTTGTAGGACAGCCATCAGTGTCAAGGAGGACTGCAGCTTTTAAGTCTCTTCTACCCTAACTGCCTCAATTAACCAGTATGGATTGACCACAGGCTACTTTTTCAGCTCCATTCATTCTCATCAAAATGATCCTGTGTTCTCTTGAATGGGTTTTCCCCTCTCTGTGAGATCAGAAGAAACTCACACTCTGCCCAAACCAAGTACCTCCTATCACACCAAAAATGTGATGTGCAAGATTCATTATATACATATCTATATAACAAATCATGTGGAAATATACAGCAGTGTTATGATTATGATTAAGTCTACAAAGGCCTCTTCTAATGTGAAGGCAATAATAATGAATAGACAGTGTTTTATTAAGCACTTGAGTTCTCATGGATAACAACTAGTCAATCAGTCAATTGGATATTTCCTTTCTATTCTTTATTTTAAAGGACATAAAAACATTTTGGAAAATACTATTTCTGTGCCACTTTAGATTAAGAATATCATTTTTATATCTATCTGTTAAGTAAGAAGATACAGGCAGTAAAAACCTAAGGGTAAAATTTGTTTACCGGTTTAGTGGGGTTATGAGTCTAACTGTTTCTTGCTCTGAGTAGTTGCCAGGCAACTCCAAGTAAGGGTCACACATAACCTCATAAACATTTTTTTTCACTCCAGTTTTGTATTGACTGAACAAACTGATAGTGTGTTAATTTGGAATTTTGTTTGTGGTAAACGTAGCTAACCAGCTGCTAAGTGAAATATGACTGGACAGGTATGATTGATTAACTCTCAGATAGAATATGAATAAACGTGTTTCCACAACAACAAACTTTTCCTTTATCTACATGCATCATATGATGTCATTCTTCTCATACTGTAAGTATTAAATTTCTTGCATTTCTCTCTGCGCTTATGAGAGACATCATGGCTCAGCCGAAAATGAGGATGCATTTATGTGAACGTGACACAGGCTAGTTCAGACAGTATGGGATCACTATGTGGATTCACTGTCACTTAAATTTGTCTGCATTTTAAATCAATCTGACATCTTGGCACACAGAAAAGAAACAGATAGGTACTGTATGTTTCAGTTTAACGCTATCCCTGGTACTTGAGTCACTATGAAAACACAGGACTTTGGTTTGATGTCAGGACAGATTATGAGGCACCACTTCAGCGATGTAGTTTATGACATGATCCATCTCGCAGGTCTTTTGACAGACAAATGTGTACTTTCACAAAAGTGAAAAATGAAGCACAGATAATGCTCAGTATAAAGTAGTTTAAACTGCATAGCCAAAGCTACATATATCCTTAAAACCGAGTTAAGACCAAACTACGACATTAAGGTTTTAGTGATGCATAATTTTTGTAGAGATAAGTGATTTTATAAGACCTGGAAATAGATAAAGCAAAACTGTAGGAATACGCTAGCTAGTAATGGCTCAGAGGCTCCGCAGCTACAGCTGATTTTAGATTCTTAGTTGAAAATCTTTGATGCTGGTGGTGGCCTAATGGTAGAGGTTGCTAGTTTAATGCCCCGACTGTTTGGATCAAATTTGGTGAGACAAGCACAGCTGTGGTGTCCCTGAGCAATGCCCTTAACACCAAATGCTCCAGTGAACCTGCTCACTGCCAGAGATCAGACTGTGGTTGTACTGGACAACTTGCATGAATGTGTCACTTAATAAGAGAGTTAACTTTTAGAATAAATGAAGATTAAAAGAATCAGCTGAGTTTATTGTAAAAAAGAGAATAGTTTAATTTAACCACAAACTTCAGATGTGCAAAAGGTAGCCTAGTGCACTCTGGGTGGTTATAACTAGCAGGTGCAGTAGCTTATTCATGCTACTCCACTATCTAGTTCATTGAAATATGCATATGAGCCTTGATAATCGCTAACCAACAAAACACATAGTGTTTTATTTATCCATGAGCAACTCAAGTCAGTGACAAACCTGGCAGATTGTAGCCTATACTGAGTAAATGTTTTGCATCTATTTAACACATCTTGCTGGAGTCCAGTTCTTGTATCAAAACAAAGTGGGGATAATAGCTGCTGTGATTAAGGGTCTAATGTAAAGTGAATCAGTGTTGCATGTGAGTCATCCTCATGCCATCATTAAAGCACAATGTGCAACCGAGCCGAATGGCCCTGCGAGGATGGCAGCGTGTTTTTAACTGTGACGTCTGTGGCAACAACACCCCCTGCTGCGTTTCCTTCCCGTATGCCCATGATACCTGGCAATTAGTGAGTTTGTTTTCTAATTTTACTCCCAATTTTTACCCCTCATTCCCTCCCAGACCTCCAATATTTGAACACACCAGATCAGCCATCCACCTGTCCTGCTGCACTTAAAAGCATTGGACAGTGAAAGAAGAGAAATTAACAGGGGGGACAATTTAGACACAGGAGAGGCTTTTTCCGCCAGAGCAATAAAGCACACTTGATGTTATTATCATCTCTGGTGAATTATCAGGCCTCTGATAATTGTAATTAATCAATCATCAGACTCACTCATGCACCTCCGTGAAACCCAGCATCACTGTAGATCAACCTGAGCCGTGCTGACCTATGAGAAATCAATGTGCAGGCATGATTCAAGTTTCTTTCACTTGGATCAAGGAATTAGAGCATGGTTAATTGCATGTCACAGTATCTGCATCATAAGTGCAGGAGAGAGGGAATCAATAGCAGGAAAAAGTCCATTAAAGACCTTTAACATTACACAATCCAGTGCAAGTGAACATAAAAAGATTGCCGGACAAATTCATTCCCTCAAATCACATCAATCAATTTCACCACTGTCAACCAAAAACCTCACCACTCCACTGTGTGGCCGCGTTCAAAACAATAGCACATGTCTAAAAAGAGAGCACAATGACAGACAAACTCATAAAATGGGACATAACATTCTCGCTCTCTCTTTTACTGTCTTTGCCTTTCATCACATCTCTCTGTCTTTCACACACACACATGGCTGGAAAAGGCTGGGTGGGAGGCCCTGGCCCAGCCACAGTCAACTGGTCCCCGTTCCAACAAGGAAACAATTAATCATGTGTGAGCGGCTGTCTGAGTGTCTGCTCTCTGGACAACAACAACACTCAGCCATTTATCTCCCCTCTAGGCAGGACAGTTAGCCAGCACACCACGCAGGCATGCAATCTCTCCTCCTCATACACACACACCAACAGATGTTGAAGAAGAACAAAATGCACACTCTTAAATGCACAACAATGCACAAAAACAAATTGTAAATTGACATGCACAGAAAACACATGAATCCAGCCGCAAGGTCACTTTGGACGACAGATGTGAATGACATTTGAAGAACCAAGAACACACACATGCTCACACACAGGTGCTTGCTGTTTTGCCATCCTAATCACACAGATGTCAGCACTTCCTTAATGGTCGTGATGACATATACAGCAGTTACATATTGCTGGCTCAATACAAATCTCCAAGATCAAAGATAGTCTAAAACAACTCAGCCTTCTCTCATAGTTTATTTCAGAGCGATGCCAAAGTTTCCTTTGATATTTCAAACTCTGTTTGCTGTGCATTACGCAAAACAAAATGGAAGCACTGGGCTATTTTGTTTACGCTGTTCTGAGATGATGGAGCAAAGCTAAGTTGACAGTCATTTCATTTCAGGAAATTAAGTCCTCTCTAATTTAACTCTTGGTCTTCCGACATGGCAAGGCAGGTTAGGAGTGAGCTAAAACAGGCGAGACTTAGTGAAATGAAATAGGAAATTTGTCGTTTATTCCTCGTTGCTGTATCTGCATCAGAAGGAGCGATTTGTGAGTGTGTATCTGTGTTTGTGAATTGGTTTAAGTGTGTGCGCATCTGTATATGTGTCTACACCTCAAGTGGAGCAAACAAAGAGGCTGGTGTGTGTTTCAGGATAGGGCATCTGGATGGCATCAGGAGAGCCTGGCAGATTACTAGTGACACAGGTTACTCCTGAGGTCTCTGGTGAAAAACACATTGCTGCAGACTGCAGTGGAAAAGAAGCTTTGAAGCGCTACTGCAAAATAGGAGAAGGAACATATTGGCATTCCAATGTTTTCAAGCAGCTATTTTTTTAATTACGCCACCCATCTCTGGCTGAGGATAAGGTTGCACTTTGCAGCTGGACCACTGCTAAGAGTCAATTGACAATAAGTTAAATCAGCAAAAATGCTTGCACACAGCTTTAACTATCCCATTAAATTCTTATTTTTTCCTACTAATATAGTTGAAGGATTTTATATTATGCAGTGTTGTTAAAAAATAAAAAAGCATTTTGAGAGCATGGCTGACACCTGGTGAGCATAGTTGTGTTAAATGAATTGTTTGGCATTTGGATAATAAGGCTTTTATTTTCTTGCCAAGATTTTTATATTAATAACAATTCATCATATCTGTATGATAAACTTTAAAGGTGCTGGTAGGCAGCAGGCTGTCTGTAAGTTAAACTATGCCTAGAGTAGGCTGAAGTTCATCTTCTCATCTCTTATGACTGTTTTGATGAAAATTTTATATTACATTAAAAGATGCCTGAGACAGATATTATTCCGTAAATGGGAACTATGAGCAGACTGACAGCTTTGCATCTTGGATCAAGTGTACTACTGACATGAATATCTAAACCACATCTCTAAAATAAGTCGTTGTATTCCTAAACATCCTATTCCAACTTGAACTTCAATTAAGTAATTTAGAAAAATGTGACCATCATTCTCCCTCCTTCTCTTTTCAGTCCAGGTGGCAGCTTGACAGGAAGAGGAACAGGAAAGGACTTAAAGATTTGCTGCTGTGCTCATTCTCCTTCAAAGACAAATGTCCCTCTGATCATTTCCCACAATACTCCTTGCATGGAGGCCTCTGTGATCAGTGGTTATGAGAAAGCACAGAAATCTTACAGACAACTGCCTCAACAAGGAGAAGGAAAAAAAATCTCCTCTTTTTCGGCACCTATTTCCCCACCTTCAATCCCTCAGCCTGGTCTCTCTGGATTTGCAGGAAGCATCTGGGTTCATTTATCCCAGCCCAAACAGGCTGGAGGACCCCTGTGCCCTCTCAGGTTGCAGGGTCTGAGCATGCTTCAGTGTGGGTCCTTGTTGTTGTGGAAGAGAAGAGCTCAAGTCTGCCCACTAGCCTGTCTGGACCATCTCAAAGCTTCCATGCACCCCTTCCCCTGCTTAACCAGACCCCCTCCCTCTCTCATCGCAGATGCCCTTAAGCATGGTTAATGTAGCTCTTCAACTGAACTGAAAGATACTAAACAGATTCACCCAGAAGCTACAGCAAAGACAGCCCGCTTTGAGATCGAGGAGAATTCCAAAACGGAAAAGCGAGCGAGTGTGTGGGTATAGCTCGGTCTCATATTAACTTTATGTGCCTCACACGTATGTATGTATAGTATGTAATGCACATGTCAACATTTGCATAATGAGACAAGCATATGTGTGTAAAGGAAATGCACCTCCATGTCTCAAGACCACAGGTGAAATGACCGAGACATGCACTCAGTTTGACTATTTGGTGTAATCTGCAGTCCTCTCCAAACCTAACGTCAGTCCAGGTTATCAGTCTGCACAGCTGAATGGAAGCAGAGTGAGTCTGGCTGGTTACTTAAAGTCAATGAGAAGTTATTCAAACACCCAGTTATTATGGTGTAAACAAAGGCGGCTTGTCACTCGCTATTACAGATATGGTGTTTACAAGAATGCCACTTTAATGCAGTGCATGTTATGTATGATGATTAAGGATAGTTTTTGACAACCAACTGATTGGACAAACGAAAGTAGAATGTAAGAGGCATTGTTTTGTTGTTAGACAGGCAGCAGAGACTGGGTAAGGAGAACTCTGTTATTTTGCTAATAGGCTCCATATATGACTGGTAAACAAAGGATGTAGTAGTTTTTATGTATTAGCACAAATAATGCTCTTCTTATGAAAGAGTTAGCGTGACAGGAAAAAAAAACATGATAGACAAGAATATATAAAATTCATCACAATATGAAAATACATTTAGGACTCTTGTAATGCAGACTGATGTATCCAACTGAACTGGGCCAATTGCAGCTACATTTTGGCACACATGAAAATGTTCTGGCAGTAGTTCACCGCAGGTGAGCCAGCACAGGTTGCCAGATTTGACTAAGTTTGTGTGATTTAGTGATTTAGTTATATATTATTTTGATGTAGACATGAACTATTCATAGTCCACTGATTATGGACCATAAATAGTAACTTGAATTTGGGTGAGATGGCTATGTTGGAGGTGGGGATAGGACATAGATGGGTTGTCTTTTAAGATCAACTCTAGCCTATGTCTGATAGGTCAAAATGTTCCAGAAAATGGTCCCTGAAATAACAAACACAAACACATGCAAGCACAATAATTTAATTAATTACAATCAAATTACAAAAAAAGTCATGATATAAATACAATATTTATCTGTTTATATATAAATGTTAACCTACTTGTTGATGTATTAGGAATATTTGTATATATTATAAATAATGTATTATTATTATTATTATTGTTGTTGTTATGATTTTATCATCATTATTATGATGATGCCTCAACACTAATATTTTAGCATGTACGTATTAAATAAAAATGAACTACGTTGAGTTATTATTTAATATTATTTATTAACACAATAAGATAAACTCTTAATGAAATTATATTTTTTTTGTTTATACTTATTGGTAGACCTAACGACCTTAAAGCCTGCAACAGTTCATGATGTGGCATATTCCAACCATTAGATGGACTGAATGGTTTATTTCATACGGCTTCATCATGCTGTTCACTCCCATCATTTTCCTTCTCACCACCTTGTTTTTTATGCAAAACAGATTCGTCTGAGTCGTCCCACACTCTCTGGGCGGCCTGTCTACTGTGTGGTTTTGGTGACATGCTAAGTTATATAAAATTCCCAAGTGTGAAGTTTACAATGGTGTATCATTGCACAATTGGTGTTTTTATCTCTTAGTTTGTTTTTTTTTTCAAATGCTGAGCACAACTGGAATGACACTGGCACCAATCTTGATTCTCACATGAAACATAGTTAATTAGAGGGGAAGCGGTTATAATCGAGTGGTTGCAGGTTTGTAGCCACTGTGTCCATCAGCTGCCAGGTGTCCTGCTGATGTGTCCTTTAGCAAGACATTAACTTTCTTACACATGGAAGTAAGGACATCGGCTTTAAGTTTTTTTTTTTGGAACGATTAAGATGTGGGTTAAGTCTCAGCTACCAATTTGTGGACATAAAATGTGATTTCTCCAACATGTCCGATAAAAAAAGAAAAAGATATTGCTGTGCTGTGTCACCACCAGGGGTTATAATTCTCCATCACAATAATATGGCAAATTTGCTCACAAAATCACATTTCCTTTTTGCCTCATGGGAGATATGACACAACTCACAACTAATGAAATATATTAATCAAATCGCATTTATTGAGGACTATTTTCAGTGACAAAATAATATACACAGTGTCCTGTTTGCAGCAGTAGGATGTGGAACTGACTCAAAGTAAACAACAGAATATCATCAGGCTTCACAACTGCAAAAGGGATATATAAGGTAGCATTATTTTGTCTGTTCACGTCAGTTCAAATAAGCACAAACTTGATCATAACCATGTCTGTAATTTTCTTTAAGTATGCATTTTGAAGTATGCTTTATGAGTTACATAGAGCATAATTCAAATTAATATTATTATTCAGTTGCAGAAACAATGTAGACTTAACTTTGCAAAGATTCACTTGTAGCTTAGCATGCATGAGGTGTATTGCCATTGGATGATTTTTTAAAAACCTGAAATTTTGTAGATAGAAGATAACATCCTTTAGGACAGTGCAATGAAAGAATATAATATAGTGCAGCTTACCACTGACCCATACTCACCATTAACTCTAGGAACCTGTTTTGATAGTAAGTGACGCATCAATATATTCCATACATACACATCTTAACTCTTTTTTTAAATTTTTGGATTTGTCTTGCATACATTTTAAAACGGCAGTGGGAATAGTGAGAGTAACTGAAAAACAGATTTCAAACAGGACAAAGCCATTGCCTCTTTTTTCAGGTCAAAAATGTCTTACAAATTTGAATCTCATTACCATGTCATGAATACGTCTTTGGGAATCCATTAGGCATTTCCTGCCTAAAAATACAATAAGAATTCACATTCAACCAAAAAAGAAAAGAAAGAGTGGGGAATGAGAATAAAGCCCCTGCAAGAACATTATTGTAAAGCTGTTTTAGCTCTTTCAGTCCACTTAAGAAGAAGCAGAAAAAAAGAAAGATGAGAGTGACTGACAGATGATAGCAATAAAAGTAAGAACAAACTGGCCATTTTACTGCGGTAGGGCCATTTGAGAAGGGATTATTAACTTGTCAGCATTTCAAACTGTGAAACAACTTTTTCTCCTCCAAAACACATCCCCATGTCTCTGTTACTTTTATTAGAAAGTCTTTAAACCTTTTGACCCAGAGGGCCTCTGTTAGTGTCTGTTAATGGAGACATGCTGGTCAGCGGGGAGACCCTAAACGCTCTATTAATCATTTGTTTAGAACTCGGGCCTATTTTGGAAGCTCTGTGTTTAGCGTGGGTTAAAAATAGAAGGAGGAAGATTGAGACAGCCGTCCGCCACTCATCGCTCAAGCTGTCGGGACGCGTGGGCCCTTGGGGACATGGGCAGGAGACCCCTGAAGCCATGGAAGTGCAAAGGTCACAAGGTTTATCATTATTAAACCAATTACTCTGTGGTGCCTGACAGAATCATTGCTGGATTGACTGCTAAAAATAAAGGCTGGAATCCTGCTCTAGACATGACAAGTAAAATCATCACAAATGTTTTTAAATCCATGCAAACAGTTAAGAGTTTCAAGTCAAAGCTGCTAGGCACTGTAGTTTACATGCCTTAAGTAAAATTTTGCAGTTCATGAATAATACAAGAGCAAAGCAAATGCTGCTACATGCTTCCTACACTAAATGCCACAAGTAAGTGAGTTGTTTGCTGGCAGATTGACAGTGATGGGAAATAAAATGTCATGGGATCAAATCATTAATCTCGTCAAATATTGTCATATGACAGGAGAAAATACAGGTGTGGAGATTGCATCGGCTGATAAAACATTACTTACAGCCATTTTTCCAATAAGTGATGGACTCAGTGCTGTCAATATTTGGAGGGGATGCGAGGTATGCCCTGGCGAAGGCCATTTTGCGAGGAGCAGAGAGCCTGCTGGGAAAAATACAGTGGTTCATGCTGGGTCTCCGGGAAGCTGAAAAGCCACTGGCAAAAAGCTATGAATTATTTTGAGCGCAAAATACATTTTCTTTGAAGACTGTCGGGCCATTAGAGCCCTTTTGCTCCCTTTTAAATTGTTTTTATGCTGTGAGTAATGTTAACCTTTGCTTTTGTAGTCATGAAATTCTCTCTGCACCTTTTTCCCTCCTGGCACAAAGCACAGATGGGCTGGAAAAGCTGGAAATAAAGTATAGGAACCATTTACTGTGGGGAAAGAAGAGGCGAGAGGAACTAAGGAAGGAACTGAAGCTTTTACACTGATGTCTACAGACCTATGTTCCTTAGTACAGAACAGTCTCAAAAAGCTTGAGAAAAAACCTGCAAAAAAGAAACTATATTGAATATATAATATTAATATTGAGGACAATTTTTGAAAAAGAAATGGTTCACATTATCACTATAGCCATTTGTCATAAACTTTGTCCGACACGCACAGGTCACCGACCTGTTGACCTGTCACCTCTTTTGTGCTCCTGTGCACGTGTGCGTGATCTACATGGGAATGTCATCACGCAGGAGGAAGTGAAGGGCCTATCTGACAGGGAGTGTGCTCAGCACGGCAGGAAAGGTATGTAGCCTCCTGAAAAGACGCGTTGACACTGGTTATGCCACTTGTAGCCCGTTAGCTAATTAGTTAATGTACGTTTGGCTACTGACTGAGCTTTCAATTCAGCAAAGATGCAAGGAAGTAAAGTTACTAATACTGTTGCTGCTTTTTGTCCAGGTCCATGCCAGGTCCCACCCGGTCCAGTTTACTGATGTGTGGCATCCCTGTCATGAACTACCGCCATGTGCAGGTAACATGAGATGTTAAAACAAAATTGAATACAGTATGTTTCCTAACTGCCAGTTTATAGTTTCCAGCATCACCATGATCCGCTTCACGTGTATTATACTTGAGACCCGCCAAGGGGCCAGAATATGCATTTCAGGAGTTAGTTTTCCTACATATAGATGTAATCTAGTGCCGTCCTCGGTGAGTCAGCCTGGCCCAGGTGTCATCACATCACTTAAGGACAGTGAGACGTGATGAGACCTGGGCAATTTTCACAGAAGTATACAGGAAAACGTCTCCAAAAATCCGGTAAATTACCTCCAGTTTCGATGATTTCATCACAGGGGCTGTATGTTCATGTTTGCATCTTGTAGATTGGCGAATCCTTTCCATAGACAGAAAGTAGATGAGAAAGGGGAAAAAAATCACTCTTGATTGGACCTCTCCAACCTCTAACAAGGGGTCACAAGCAGACAAAGCTGTGTTTTATTTGTGACAAGGTAGAAAGCAATTCTCCATGATGAACTGTGGTAATGATACAAAGCGGTGTTTACTTGTTGTGTATGAAAGGTGTGGTTACAAACATCCACTTACTGTTTTGCAGGCTAATCTGCCCAGGAGGGCCAACACCACTGAGTTGAAATACATTTTTGAAAAGGTGGGGTTTCACTTCCGGCATACAGCTATTGGATGAGGCCACAAAGTTGGTGACTGCAGTGGTGGACTAGAAGAGAGAGGGGCTGGTGTCATAGCATATTAGTGGTAGCGTTATGTGATCACATCCATTTCAATTTGAAACTAAATTCCTCAGATAATCATCGCAGTTTGATGGTTATACTGAGGAAAATGTTTTTATTATGAGTTGTGTTATTTGTTATGTTGTTTTCTTTTTAACAAATCAAAATCAGTCATGAGGGTTGACATCATTACTGTTGGAAAATATGTGATCTCAGAGTAAAATTGGGAACTGACCATTTCTTTAAGCCTCAGATTTATCTCTCTTCATTAATTAAGCCAAATGAGCTTACGAAGGACTCATATCATAGCTATCAGTACATGTATTATGTATCCCCTTGATCATGGACTACCTTTCTAGTCTTATTTTGCATTGTATAAACAGACCTATAACTGAATCCTTTGGTGTAAAAATGCACAGGGGGATGTTCATACTTGAATTATATCGCAAAGAGACATCAAACCACCAAAATCCCCTTTCAGGTGTCTCCTTCTTTGTAGATACACCCCCAATTTCACTCTTACTCCTCCCCCATTCCCATCACCCCAGTTTTTTACATTAATATGTATGTATTTAATGATACATAATGATGGGTAATAAAATGTTAGGGTAAGTCAAAAAAAGCATTGCCATGGTAACCACCTGGGCTTCTACAAAGAGCAAAGTGCACATGGCTCCGTAGTTTCATGTTATTACATCTGCTTTAAGGTGTGTGTGTGTGTGTGTGCGCGCACAGTGGACGTTGAAATGGAGTTGTGGGGGTTTTGGAATTGGAAAAAGCGAGAGCAAGGCACCCACGTGAACGCACATATATACACACCCACACACAAAAACACACACATGCACTGTAATTGCCCATGCTATTCAGGAGCACTCCGTTGCATTGTGTGGCTTTGGAGCAGGATAAATGGTGGCCGTGGCATCAGGGTAAATCTATTAGGAACCCATGGCCCAGGCTTTGTATCTAAACCTCATTTTGGTTTTGTAGAGGGGAATGGAAATGATATGGGGGCAAAACAGCAAAAAAGTGTTGTTTTTTTCAATCTGTATTCTCCCAAATCATGTTTAGACCTTGGTTTAGATTTTTTTTCTGATGCTGTAAAGGCCTTATCATGCTCATATTTTGTGATGTGTTATTTTCCTCCTGAACTTTGATAGATAAATTGTTTGACGAGACAAAGAGTCTAGATGACCATTCTGCAGACCTTTGTGTCATGAACACAAATGGATGTAGAGATGTGACAACATCATCCTCGTCTGTTCTAGCTGAAAACACAAATACATTGTTTTCCAAATGCTCAGCCGTTCAAACCTCATGGTAAGAACAGTGAGCAAGACAAAACAAACCACTTTAATGGCTGCATTTTTCATCCAGCTCCCCTGATCTCACGCAAATATGTTTGTGAACAATATGTTTTTGGTTGACATTGTGAGTGTAGTATATTTGAAGCTAGTGCGCCTGCTGCTGTTTTTGCCAGGTAGATCTCTATTTCAACAAAATGAATCAGAGGTAATAGATTTAGCAGGGGGTTGGATGCCATGCAGCATTACTTTTCTTTTGGAGTGTATCGTGTAATGTGTGAGAGACATTTTACCTAGACACCAGTGTATGTTTGTATGTGTATGTGAGTGGGTTTTTATGTGTGCGGGGGGGTATAAACAGTGAAAATGCATTTGTCTGACTCCCCCTCTGTGACTGTGTAAATCAAGGGATATAGTGACAGTCATAACAATCTGTTATGTGGAAATCACTTTTCTCTCTCTTATTCTCGCTGCTCTGTGTTGGACAGAAAGAGAGAGAGTGTGAGAGAAAGGGTTTTGGAGGGTATAGACGTCTCAATTTCCAGGGATCAAACATTTTGCGTATGTGTCTACTGACGTTCAGAACTGCTAGATGGTTTAAAGAGTTTTTTCTTTAACTCAACTTATTTATGTTCTCTCTTTTTGTTGTTAACTTTCTTTATATGTCGTCTCTCTCATCATCACTTTCTTTGCACCTTCACATACCATAATGCACTCTTAGCTGCCTCCATGTCATTTGGGCTCTTTCCGGCTCCCTACCTTTCTGCTTCTCTATTCCTTCTTCCCTCTGATATTTTGATAGAAGCATCTGTTCAAGTGTGAAAAACCCACTTCTCTTGGGGAGGTTTAAAAAAAACTTTGTTAAGAGAGCATGCTGGGAAAATAGCAGTCTGCCAGCTGCTGTGGGCATTCTGGACTTGGACTGGTGGGTGTCCACTTTTACAAACCAAACGGATAACTGGAAGCAAGCTCTCACCTGAGTGTGTGTGTCTGCAAGATTTTGGGGTGTGTCTGTGTGCAAGCACACTCTAGGTGGGTGGAAGGCTGTCAGTAACAATGCCAAGATGCCAGGGACAGGGGATTATTGAAGCCCCTCTAGGCCACTTTCTCCCACTATTGTCAATGAAGAAGAGCTGTCTTCCTATCAGCTGGGCCTAACCAACACCATGCATTTATGTTATCTGTAAACAATGTTTCCAAGCTGGGTTTTTGGTTCATGGGGGTATATTAAGACGCCTGCTGAGAGAAGACTGAGATAAAAGCCAGGTGATGACGATAGGATAAAAACAAACAAAAATACACTGCTCAAAAAAATAAAGGGAACACATAATCATTCCAATGTCCATCACACTTCTGGGATATCAACCTGTCCAGTTAGGAAGCAACACTGATTGTAAACCTATTTCACCTGCTGTTGTGCAAATGAAACAGACAACAGGTGGAAATTAGAGGCAATTAGCAAGACAACCCCTATAAAGGAATGGTTCTGCATGTGCTCGCAGGCCGACTGGCATTTGCCAGAGAACACCAGAATTGGCAGATTCACCATTGGCGCTCTGTGCTCTTCACGGATGAGAGCAACACATGCGACACAGCACATGTGACAGACGTGACAGAGTCTGGAGATGCCGTGGAGAACGTTCTGCTGCCTGCAACATCCTCCAGCATGACTGGTTTGTGATGTGTCAGTGATCTGTGATCTGGTCTGGAGAGGCATTTCCTTGGAGGGCCGCACAGACCTCTGTGCTAGCCAGAGGTGCCATGACTGCCATTAGGTACCGGGACGAGATTCTCAGACCCATTGTAAGACCATATGCTGGTGCAGTGGGCCCTGGTTTTCTTCTGATGCATGACAATGCATGAACTACCAGGTCCAACATGGTGAAGGCATCGATGCTATAATAATAATAATAATAATAATAATAATAATTGATACTTTATTAATCCCCTTGGGGATGGCCTGTCCTGCCTGTTCCCCAGACCTGAATCCAATTGAGCACCTCTGGGACATCATGTCTCGTTCCATCCACCGACGCCACGTCGCATCAGACTGTTCAGGTGTTGACTAATGCCCTGATTCAGGTCTGGGAGGAGATCTCTCAGGAGAACATCTGTTGTCTCATCAGGAGCATGCCCAGACGTTGTAGGGAGTGCATACAGACGTGGAGGTCACACACACTACTGAGCCTTATTTTGAATTGTCTTGAGGAATTTCCACAGAAGTTGGATCAGCCTGTGATCTGACTTTTCCACTTTTATTATGAGTATGATTCTGAATCCAGACCTCCATGGGATAATGATTTTGATTTCCATTGTTCAGACTTATGTTATTTTTGTTCTTAACAAATTCCACTATGTAATGAATAAAGATTTTGAACTGGAAGATTTTATTCATCGAGATCTAGGATGTGTTGTTTATGTGTTTCCTTTATTTTTTGGAGTAGTGTATATAGAATATAGGGTGTATTTTTGCTGCCTGACAGACGTATCAGAGACAGTTTAAATTGCATTGCATTGGCATCATAACATGCAGTGAGTGTCATTCAGCTGTCATCGATGGAAGCAATGCTAGAATCAAATCTTTGTTTATGTCTTGTGTGTAACATCTCTTGTCTGATACATGTCATGGATATGTCTGCTCTTGTTTGGAGATTAGTACAATCCTGCAGAGTATAGTAAGTACACAGTACATTGGAGGGATGCCATACTGCAACATCACATTAGCCCTCTCTCTAAAGCTCAACCGGGCTATGTACGTGGATTGGGCAGCCCTGGACACATGCCATAGTAGTTGATGGTTGGGAGATGCTGTCGGTTGATTTGATTATTGAGTGTCTTGTTGGGGTCGGGTCTGCATAGCAAAAACGATGGCTTCCCCCTCTCATGGTAATCATTTTGCAGCCGTCATGGCGCTGCTAATCAACCATCATAAGCTTTATCCCTGGCTACAGAGCTGTGTCTAAATGCTTACGAGTATGCGGAATGTGTGTTATGGAGATGCCCCCTGGATCTTGTCTGGACTCTCCGGTCTAAACCATGGTCCAATCCCTCCATGATCAACAGTCCTCTCAGTTACACTAATATGCTGATTATCCAGGTCTGGGAAAACACAGACAGGATGACCAGCTTTCATGTAAATTGATGTGTGTGAAAAAAAGAAATCTTAACATTTTCCCTCGGTCCTGTCTGGGAACCTAGTGCTCTGTGAGCCTTTGCACTGCAGCTTGTACCTGCTTAAACTCTTTTATTAACCTCTCTGAGCTATAATTTCAGAGTGTACTATACATCTGTCACAAAGGAATGATCATTATTGGAGAGTTTGATAATATTCCAGCAGCGTGAGCGACGATGGAATTGGCTTTGTTTTTAACAGTGGATCCACGGTCGCAGCAGTGTGCTTTTGTGCCCCCTTCCACCTACTTGCCATCAGCAGGGCCCTGCTCTTAAGAACTACCTGCTTAGTTAATAAAACAATTAGTCCTGCCTTTTAAACAACGACAGCTAATTTCATTTGGCACACTGGAGAAGTGTATGCTCACTTTAATTCCCCCTCCTTATTTCTCTTAGTTGTCTGAAGGTGTGCAAATGCTATCATTTGAGTGTGTATTTGTAGGTTTTAAGTGAAAGCAGGTATTAGTCTGGATCTGTTTTGGACTTTCTTTTTTAAAGCGACGAATAACATTTCTTTTTATTCAGAAGACTAGAGTATAAAGCCAGAAAGCTAATCATTGCTTTTCATCCTTTGAAGTGAAGCATTTCTCCCACACATAAGCGTCCCCTTTCCTGATATTATATTGATAACCAATTCTTTTGTCAGTTTTCCATGTCAGTTTCATCTGTATTGTATTTTCTCTGCATATATATCTATAAGGATACATACTGTACAAGCACCCACATGCAAACTCACAACAGTCTGTGTCCAAAAAAAACAGCTCCAAATTTCAGCAGTAACATAATTAATTAAAGCAACCAGGAAAACGTAATCATTGTACCCCCCTCTCCACACTCCCCCTTGGAAATTGAAATAGGTTTAATAGATGGATGCTCAGGGACTGCTCATTAGCCCTGACCCCTCCTGTAATTATCAGATCCATTTGTGAAATTCATAATGGACTTGTGGCAACTGTAAACCAGGACCTAAATAAAGGCTAGACTCTGTGGTCCAGTTCTCCACAGCAGGACTCTCCCGAGGGGGCTCTCAGCGGGTTCACACAGTGGCAGTGTTTATGGTTATTTTATGTTTATTTTTTCCTGTTGATGATGCATGTGGGCATTAAAACAATACCAAACTTGGAAAGAGAGGAAGTGATATTGGGAAAATTGTTTTCTTTCAACTAATAACTTTCAATGTTGATGCAGATAAATTAAGTTCACTGTTATGTTTTTACATATTGGCTTTTCTTATGTTAGCCTCATATTGTATTATGTTTATATGATTTTTTAAATATTTCCTCAACAGGTTCACAAATTCCTTTTGCTCCTGTCTGCTTGTTTAAAATGGCACATTAAAACACAAAACTTCATATTTAATAATTTATTTCATTGCTGGTGTAAAG